>RJWJ010002678.1:53802-96885 GCA_004363605.1 Indri indri
CTACAGGCATGCACCACCATGCCCGGCTAATTTTTTCTATATATGTTTTTAGCTGTCCAATTCATTTCTTTCTATTTTTGGTAGAGACGGGGTCTCGCTCTTGCTCAGGTTGGTCTCGAACTCCTGAGCTCAGAACGATCCGCCCGGCTCGGCCTCCCAGAGTGCTAGGATTACAGGCGTGAGCCACCGCGCCCGGCCGGAAGCAGATACATTTTAATAGTATTTAATTTTACAAAGTGTGTTAAATTGTAAAAATACTTTCACATATACAAATTCATTTTACTAGTTCAGGACCATGCACAATATCACCCATCCTTATTTTATGGATGTGAAAACAAGCTTGGCTTGGCTACCAGAGAGTTTAAGAATAGTCAACATGGCAATGAGCTTCTTAAAATCTTGTTGCATAAAGAGCCACTGAAGAGACTTTTGATGTTTGGCCTGGAGGGTACATGTTGAAAAGTGCATAATAATTGCCTTCAAGAAGGCTGCTATATGGAAAAGGTCATACAAGGCCTATTTTGCATAGAAACAAAAGCCTATTTGGGACCACATATGTGAATGTTACAGAAAAACTCAATTTGCCTCAATATAAGGAAGAACTTTCTAACCAACAATGCTGTACAGATATAGAGCGAGGTGTTTTATAAGATAGTGAACTATTGTTGTAAGTGCTCAAATAGAGGTGGGATCGCCACTTGTTAGTAGATAATAAAGGATTGAGGCAGCATGTGAGAGTACAGTAATGTCGCTAACTGCAAGAGTTTCGGGTCTGAGATCAGAAATCCTATCATTATCAAGAAAACTTCTTAAAACCATGTTGCACTGTCTGAGGAGCGTAGAGCCATGAAGACAAGTTTTCTCATTAAGTTGCTTTAGAATTTAGACAAATGAAAATCCACGTTGGTCTTCATAAATCCCTTCTCCATGACTTGAGTTTTTCTGTTTGGATGAACTCATTTCTATCTCCTGTATGATGTACATAGTTCCATCCCTTCTATGTACCTGATGTTTTCTGGGGCAGTTCTTTTTCAAAATAATCCCTCTGGAGCTTCTTAATCAAGAGAGTGAACCGAGAAAACACATTTACTGCCCCATTCAAACTCTCATCAAAATGGTAAGAAAGTCACACAAAAGGAATAAATCCATGACAGCACTGAGAAAGTGAAATGTTACATGGGCTAGATTTTTAAAAAGCAGTTTTATTGAGACATAATTCATACGCTATAAAATGTACCCATTTGAAGTGTGAAATTCAACGATTTTTAGTATATTCACAGAGTTGTGCAACCATCACAATAAATTTTAGAACATTTTCATCACCCCCAAAAGAATACTGTATATATTAGCTGTCACTCCCCACTTCCCTTCAATCTTTCCCTACCCTCAGCCCTTTGCAACCACTAACTTACTTTCCATTTCTGTAGATCTGCCTATTCTGAAATTTCATTTAAACACATGGTTTTTTGGTAACTGATTTCTTTTACTTAGCACAGTATTTTCAAGGTTCATCCATATTGTAGCATGTATCAGTGTTTTGTTTCTTTTTATTGTCGAATAATATTTCATTGTATGGATACCATATTTTATTTATCCATCTGTCAGTTGATAGACATTTGGGGTTGTTTCTACTTTTTGGCTATTGCGAATAATGCTGCTGTCTACGTTCATGTGTAGGTTTTAGTATGGACATGGGTTTTCATTTCTCTTGGATAAATACCTAGGAATGAAATTGCTGGGTCATATGGTAACTCTATGTTTAGCATTTTGAGGAACTGCCCAGCTGTGTCCAAAGCAGCTGTAATATTTTCCATTCCCATCAACAATGCATGAGAGTTCCAGTTTCTCCATAACATCTCCAACATTTGTTATTATCTGCCTTTTTTGTTATAGTCATTCTAGTAGACATGAAGTGGTATTATTGCATAGTGGTCTCGATTTGCATTTTCCTAATGGCTAATGATGTTGAGCATCTTTTAATACACCTGTTGGCCATTTGTATATCTTCTTTGGAAATGACTGTTCAGATCCTATGCCCATTTTGTCTTCTAATTATTGAGTTGTGAGTGTTCTTTATGTATTCTAGATATAAGTCCTTTATTAGATACAGTATTTGCAATTATTTTTTCTCATTCTGGGGTTTATTTTTTACCTTTCTTGATGATATGCTTTGAAGCACAAAAATTTTAATTTTGGTAAAATACAATTTATCTATTTTTTCTTTTTCTTTTGTTTGTAGTTTTGGTATCATATCTAAGAAGTCTTTGCGCACCTGTAGAATAGATTTTGATGAAATTTCTGAAAGATAGAATTTGCATGAGATCATCTTGACAAACCAGAGTAGAATCCATGGCCAGAACAGATGGGAGAAGCCTGAGCAGAGACAGGAGGCGTTCTTACCCGTGGAGACTTGAGAGACTCATAATCTGTATCATTTTTTGTATTACTTATTATTTACCAGGGATTGTCTAAGTTTTACCTAAATTAACTTGCGTCATCATTTCCACAATCTTATGAGAGAGTAAATCTTGTTATTGAGAAAGTTGATACATAGAAGAACTGAGTAAAATGCTGAAAATCACACAGAAGGAGGGATTTGAATCCAGGTCATCTAATTATATGGGATGAGCTTCCAATCACTACATCAAACAAACTCAGAGGTGGCACGTGTGGGGAGAGGAGTGTGTTGCAGGACGTTAATCAAGGTAATTAAGTAAATGAGAGCCTATGCAACAGCTGGGCTGGTTCTTACTCCTTCATACTTCCGTTCATCACCTCCCAGTATAGAGACTGGGAGCAGCAGCATTTACCTCCAGAATTAGCTCTAATTAACAGAAGGAAATGAAAATTCCTTAGAATGGTATGTTCATTCTCACAGTCTACCATATCCTACCATTCTTCTTAGACTTAATTCCCACCTAATTTTTTCCATTTCCTCAAATTTAACCATTTGCTAAGAGTCCACACTATTGCAGTTGAAAAATGCAGTCTAACAATTTTTTAATCTTTAACTGAAATGTTTGGGTGCGGTGGCTCACGCCTGTAATCCTAGCACTCTGGGAAGCTGAGGCGGGAGGATCACTTGGGGTCAGGAGCTCGAGACCAGCCTGAGCAAGAGCAAGACCCCGTCTCTACTAAAAATAGAAAGAAATTATCTGGACAACTAAAAATATATAGAAAAAATTAGCCGGGCATGGTGGCGCATGCCTGTAGTCCAGCTACTCGGGAGGCTGAGGCAGGAGGATTGCTTGAGCCCAGGAGTTTGAGGTTGTTGTGAGCTAAGCAGACGCCACGGCACTCTAGCCCGGGCAACAGAGCGAGACTGTGTCCCCGCCACCCCCACCCACCCCCAAAAGAAATGTTTGATCTATTTGCATTTAATCTGTAAGTCTACCATTTCACCATTTTTTTGTTTTGTTTTCTATTATTCTTTTAGGAGTTTCCCTAGGAATTGCGCTATACATTCTTGCCTTCCTTTTTCTTTTTTTTTCTCACCACTATACTAATAAGGACTGTCTTCCTAAAGTCTAAGATATATTTTTATTTTTACCACTTCCAAGATAATGAAAGATCTATATAACTCTTTAAATTCATTTGTTACCCTCTCATATTTTGTAGTACTGTTCTCATGTATATTTAATTCTCCATGTGTTTATCACCTCACAACACACTTTGGTTATTGCCACGCGTAGTCAATATTAATTTAAATTTATGCGTATATTTACCTCTTCATCCCTTAGTATTTTTATACTTTCATATAGGATCATTTTCATTTGCCCAAATAACTCTATTATTTCCTTTAGTGTGGGTCTTCTGGTAGCTAGCTCAGTTTTTTTTTACTTTTTTTTTTTTTAGTACAAATTATTTTACTTTCATTTTTGAAGGATGTTTTCAAAAGGCATAGAACTCTGGATTGGCAGTATTTTTTCCACGGCACTTAGGAGATATTATTCCTTCGCTTTCTCACTTCCATTATTTCAGTCGAGAAGTCACCTGTAAGTCTTATTGTTGTTCCTTTGAAGGTAATAAATCCTTTTTACTCCCCTGTGGCATGTCTTATTTTTCTTGTATTTGGTTTTTATCAGTTTTACTACAAGGTGCATAGATTATCCCTCCGAGGTGTTGTAGGAGGCAGTTAGGATGAGTTTGGCCGATTAAAAGCCCTTTATGAATCCAGTCAAAGGCTTAGGATATTTGCCAGCCCCACTCTCCTTTGAACTTTAATTTTTGACTCCTCAGCTCCGTGGTATTTCCAAAAGTCCATCCTATCAGCGGCTGTTTTCTAAATGGCACATGCCTTAAACACAAAATGAAGCCACATGGCCCATCCTCAGTGAGATTTCTTTCTTTCTTTCTATCTCTCCCTTCCCTCCTTCCTTCCTCCCTTGCTTCCGTTTTCTTTCTTTCTTTTTTCTTTTCTCTTCTTTTCTTTTTCTTGCTGTCCTGGTAGCTCTCCGATACTTCCAGCAAATATATATTTTTAAAATATATCTAGTTTTTATGGTTGTTCTCAGTGGAAATGTTGGCGTAATATAAGCTAGGCAGTCATAGATAGAAGACTTCAATAATTTTCAGCTATTTCTAATAGTTTTGTGGGTTTTTATCTTATTTAGGGGAAGAAAAAAATTAGTTCCTTCTGCTCTGGTCTTTTCATCTTGTCAACATTCTATTGCTGATGAAAATCCATGCTCATAAAGAAAGCCTAGCAATTGCAGGCATCAGGAACTGCAAAGGTGTTGGTAAGAGGACACAGGGGGATTGGTTGAAAGTCTGTTTAAGGAAGAGACCTCTCTCTTCTTCATCCCGCAAAACTACAAGACTGACCTTCCTCCATCCTGGATGGAGACTGGAGGTTTGATCTTTGTAGCAATTGAACTGATTAACTTCCAGACCTGGAAATATGAAAAGGATTCCAAACCAAAGCAATTGACCATAAAATTTCAAAACTCCAGAGATAAAAAGATCCCACAACCTTTCAGAAAAGGAAATATAAATCATGGCCGGGCACGGTGGCTCATGCCTGTAATCCTAGCACTCTGGGAGGCTGAGGTGGGCGGATTGTTTGAGCTCAGGGGTTCGAGACCAGCCTGAGCAAGAACGAGACCCTGTCTCTACTAAAAATAGAAAGAAATTATCTGGATAACTAAAAATATATATAAAAAATTAGCCGGGCATGGTGGCACATGCCTGTAGTCCAGCTGCTCAGGAGGCTGAAGCAGGAGGATCATGTGAGCCCAGGAGTTTGAGGTTGCTGTGAGCTAGGCTGATGCCATGGCACTCACTGTTGCCAGGGGAACAGAGTGAGACTCTGTCTCAAAAAAAAAATATATATATATGTATGTATATAAGTCATGTATAAAAGAAAGAGAATAGAAATGACAATGGACTTTCAACAATAATACTGAAACTCAAAGACAACGGGGCAGTGACTTCAAAAGTCTGAGGTAATATAGGATTTTAAGTTTGTCCTTTTATATCCGGCTGAACTACTAATCAAGTCTGAGGATGGAAGTAATATATTTCAGGCATATGAGAGAGATGACACATGCTGCTTATTGGCTACCCAGAAGCTTCCAAGTTCCCTTTTCCGTTTTTACCTTGCACTATAGGCTGGGAAAGATTAATCATTATTTCAGCTGACCTTGCACTTAGACATCACCATGTAATCTCCGCTCTGGCCAATGAGATATAAACAGCACTCGCCCAGTGGATCTCTAGAAAACCTTTTGATTTTCCTTCATTTGTTCGTTTGTTCATTTCTCCCTTCCTCCCTCCTTCCCTCCTTTCCTTCCTTTCTTGTTCCCTTGTTTTCTTCTATCTATTTATCTATCTATCTATCCATCTATCTTTCTTCCATGCAGTTTTTCTTGGGTCTGTCTCTACAAAGTCTTAAGACTAGATGGGAAGGGAGGGCACAGTGAGAGATCACACACTATGATTTAGCGATTTTTCTTTTATATTCACAGTTATTATACAGTTTTGGCATCCTCTGTCTTAAAGTTATACTGAAGGCATGTTTTGGTGTAGAAATTACTTCTTCTTTCTAGCTGTTTGCAGTAATTTGATGAGGAGATCCTGGGAGATGTGTTGCTATACAGCCATCACTGTCCTCAGATACTCCAGACTTTTTGTTTACATGTGTGCTGTGTATATGTATTCATTTAGATAATAAATTCTTGAGAGGAGGGATCTAGCTGATTCCTTCTTACCTTACTAGCACATTTCCTTGTGTGCACTAGGTGCTAAATGATTATCTTCTTCAGTATAAGTTAATTTGGAATAAAGTGGTGACTTAATCCACTAGGATGACTTGAGGATTATTGATACGGTCCTACTGGTTTTGAATTTATGATACTTTTTGAATTTGAGGTAAAGAGACTGACTAGTATTTATCTTTCAGGGTATCACTGAAAATTAAAGAAAAGTTTGAATAATGATTTATTTTTAAATAAATGTGGTATGATTACTTTCAAGTGTGGTAAGGACCTTGGAGGCATTTTCTTCATCATGAGATAATCATTTATAATTGTTATATTTCTTATTTTTATGAATTTTATGTTATAATACTACCTGATTACAGTTTGTTCTCTTAAATAGGCTAAGTGTTCCCCAGTGAAATATTGTTCACTTTTTTTGCTTTTCGTAGGTAAAAACAGATGTCATAGTTAGCAAAAGTAAATTTTAGCTCACACTGTGTCCATGATATTGTGAATCTCTCTTCTACATAAAGATTTAGTGAGACTTATAAGGAACTGTTATTTTTATAAAGCCTCCTAGAAAGTGAGATGCTGAATTTCTCATCATTCATTCTTCTTTTAGCCATCTTCACTATCAGAAAGTTCCTTATTATATTCAACCAAATCCTCTAAAATTCATTAAAACCTGGTATCAAACCAAAATTGGCCCAAGGAGGCCTACAAGCCTCCGAACTACAACCCAACTCAGCATGTAAACAAACTGAAAACCTAACTTAGGAACAAATAGTCTAATCTCAGCCAGTCACAGGTGGCCAACTGTTCAAACCACGTTCAAATAAGACAGACACGAGCTGTAACCAACTGGACTATCTCTGTACTTCATTGCTGTCTTCTGTATGTGACTTCTTTTTCTCTGGCTATAAATATACCTGCACAAGTAGTGGGATGGAGTATTCTCAGCCATTTTTGGTCCAAACTGCTGCCTGATTCTAGAATTGCAAATAAAAGGCGATTAAGATCTACAAAAATAGATTTGGTATAATTTTGTCTTTTAACACCTTCATTATGACCAATATTTAAGAAAGAAAATGACTTGAATTTTTGCTGGCTTTCTTCTCTGCAGACACATTCATAACTTTTAATCCTACTGTATTTCGTGTAATTTAAAGCTATAAGTCAAGGATAATTTCTGGTCTATTTTTAAATATTTACATGTTAGGATTATAGCTCATATTTATTCTGTGAGACTATTTCAGGGATAGAAGACTTTACTCATACTAACTGGTGGGTTGGAGGTGGTAAAGCCAGTCAACTGGTGTAATATTTGAATGGCGTGTTTTTTTTTAAGTAAATGAGGAATGTGTGTGTTTATTTTATAAATATTTATTGAGTAAATATTATGTGCCACTTACTACACATACTTGAGCTACTGAACAAATTGTTTCCAAGTGACAGTCTTTCAAGAACATATTTTCAAAAGCAAATAATATTTTATAACTAGTATATTAGTTGTAGGACTATGATTGCTTCCAAAATATTTAAGATATTTTGTACTATATAATAGTTTAAGCATTCTCTTACAATCCTGTTTATGGTATTAAATGTTCATGAACTATTTTATAGATGAAGGGATACTTCAGCCATATTCTTATCAAAATTGTCATAGCTTCTGAATTATTGAAATAAGACATGCATTTTTCAATGGCTTTTTAACTAGTCTTATTTCTACTCTTTCGCACCTACAATGAATTCTCTACCCTAAAGTCCGCCAATCAAGGCTGCCCTTGATTTCCTGTCATAGGACAAACAATTATAACACAGAAGGAAAAGCAGAAAAGTAGTTTGGATATGGACATCCAAAGTAGTTTGTATGGATATGGATATTCATATTACCATTAGATCATACCCCTTGTTAACCAAAATGAGTGACTGAGGCAAGAGTCTCAATCAATCCAGGTTTATTGAGCCAGAGCTTGAGGGCCTGCCCTGGAAAAACATGAGTCACAGAGGACCTCTATGACTTGTGTTCTCCCAAGAGGTTTTTAGGAGACTTCATATTTATATATTTTCTTAAAAAGGGGGAAAGGCATGTAGAAAGAGGGGGCTGGGTAGAGGAATGATTGATCTCATCTTGTCTTTGTTCTGTATGTGGGAAGATAAGCATTATCAGCGTAAAATCTAACAGACGTTAGTTTTTGGAGAGAGACCTGAAATTACAATTCACATGTCCTTGTTTTATGGGAGGATATGTATCTTGAAAAGTTTGGAAGCAAACAAAGAACAATTTGTGAAGGGCTTCATCCAGAGATACCCAAGGCCTTTTGTCTTTCTGTGGGGGTCTGGCCAATGTATAATGCTTTGACACAAGGTTGTGAAGTAACAGTTACTCATTTGGAAAGGCAGTGTTGCCAGACTCAGTCTACAGGCTTAACTTTCCCTTTGGCATAAAGAGTTTGGGGGCCCTGAGATTTTTATTTTTCTTTGTACCCTTTTGTTCAATTGTACTTCTCCACAAGTGTCTAATCCTTTATCACCCTTAGCATAAAAATACACAGTTTTCCCTGTTTCTTTGGGTCTTTATTTCTGAAGGCTCCTATGTCATGTAAAACCTATATTAAATAAATTTGTATGCTTTTCTCTTGTTGATCTGTCTTTTGTTATAGAGGCCTTGGCCATGAATTTTGCAATGATTGAGAAATCTTTTTTTTTCTCCTGTCTTGGGGAGAAGATGGGCGAGGCAGTTAGTCTGGAATCAGAGGATGGAGAAGCTCCGAGGAGAAAGGGTTGACAAGAGGCTGGGGATGACAAGTCATCAAAGAACTTTGAGGGAAAGCAGAGATGTTGAATGGAGGACTTTTTATGAAGCTTTGCCTTTTGATGTCAGTTGTATGCCTCTGTCTTCCTACAGAAAAAAAATCTAAATTAAGAGATCTTTAAACTCCCTTTGAACTTTGAACATGGTGGTTGGAAAACGGCAATACATATCATTTTTAGGGAAGGTAAGGATAAGGTCTTCAACTGGAAGCCCTTAGGCTGAAAACTGCCCTCACTGAGTTTTATCTGGCCCATTCAAAGCTAAAAAAGCTTTAGCTTTTTTAAAAAAATTAGTTGCTAAACATTAAAAATCTAGAAAACAACAGATAAAAATATAAACATCAGGCTTCTCTAAAAAATTTAGAAAATTTGCCTGTCTGGGCCTGCAAATTTCTTTGTGGAAGTAAAGAATAATTTCTCTATGTTTAATTTGTCAACAGAATGATTAATAGGCAATCTGTCTGCTTTACTCATTTAGGTGTTGGTCTATTACCTGAAGGCATCTGGGTGTGGATGCTTAGTATGGGCCCAAACCCTAAAAGAGCTTAAGGATTTCTTTAATTTAATGCGTTAAGAAGGCAGGTCTGTAATATGAGTCAATCTCTTAATGAATGCAAAGTTCAGAGTAAGATTAGCAGGGTGAGGTAGTGCTGGATCTGTGACATGTTAGCGATCCAGATGCTTGAAGGTGACATTTTCTTTTCTCAGAGAGAGATTAACAAACATAGGCATTGAGGCTCTGGTTATACTTCTTTTATTATAATAAAAGAAAAGGTAGTCGGTGAAGCTATAGCTTATTAAATCTAAGCAGAGGGCAGCTGAATGAGCCCAGGTTGCTGCAGTTCAATGTAAGATGTAAATTTTAAATATATGCATAGGAATGTCAGCTATGATTTCCTTGTGGCTTAAATTTTTTTTTTACTCAATATTTATTTTGCCTTCAGGTTCTTTTTACTAAAAGCTGTGACACTGCATCCAGATATACTTTTGTTGATTATCAAAGTATTATATTACCAAGTTGTGGTTTATGTCTTTACAGAGACTGGTAGATACAGAACAAGGTCCAAGGGTCTGCCTTTTGATCCACGTAGCTGCCCAGGAAGGCAGGCCCAGATTCTCACTGAGTCTTTAGGACGAGACTCTCCATCACCATTACTGTTTTCCTCTCCAGTCTCAACTCTATTTGAAACCATTAGGAATTTTCTAAATTTCTTCGAATGTGCCATGCTTTCTCTTCTGTCCAGAACTTTGTGGACAGGGATCTCTTGGAAGGGACCATTGTTCCCTTCCCCTTCTCCTACACTTGACTCACTTTTACTCATCACCATGTGAGAAAGATCACTTTTGGCTACAACCTGCCAACATTGCTACTTTGTATTAAATCTTTTTTCCTAATCTTATAGGTAGAAATAGCATTCTATTATTTGAATTTACATTTTTTATTATAATTGAGATTGAAATTTCAAAAATATGTTTATGGTTCATTTTTTTTTCCTCCTGTGGCAATGTTTTGTTTATATCCTTTGCCATTTTTCTCCTGTCTCTTCTTCCTCCTGAATTCTTCTGAACAGATTTTGGAATTTTCATGTCAATGGTCCATTTGTTGGGCTTACTAACTCCTTGAAACTCCTTTCCCTACATTCCAGCACATTACTCTCTCTTGATTTCCTCTTCTACTTTTCTAATTATTCCTTTTCAGTTCCTTTCTTTTCCTTTCCCAACTGGGATTCTCTTCTTATTTTCTTTTGGTTCCACACCCTCTGCCTGGCCGACTCCATCCATGTCTGCGGGTCTAATGCCTGTTTTTACTCATACTAATCTGAAATCTCTCTCTTCTGTCCTCCAGATCTGTATTTACAACTTCCTTTGTGACTTCTTCACAAGTATGGCAAATGTAGCTCATCCTAATTTGTCACTATTATCTTCTGCTCTAGACCTAGTCCTTTGAGATTACTTAGTTCAGATGGAAGATTTACAATCCGCTCAGTTTCCCAACGGAAATAGCAGTGTCTTCCTTGGTTCTACCTTTGCATTTACCCCACTCACGCAGGTAGACACTAGTCCGTCCTCCACGCTACTGCCAGAGTTCTCTTCCTAAAAAATTCGAGTCATATAATCGACCTCTTGCTCTCTTGGTTCTCTGCAGTAGACATCATAATGACAAACTTTTCAGCATGACGGGTAAGACTATCATCCGGCCCAGGCCTCCTGTTCATCCTTATTTTCTGCCACTTGCCTTTCACACCCTGTATCTTATCACTGACCTTGTTTCATCACGTCTTTGCAGAATCTGTTCCTTGTGCTTAGAATATTCTTTTTTGTCTTCTGCGTATTCTTCAAAGTCCAGATCGGATGGCGCTTACTCTGGGAATCCTTTCTTCGGATGCCCAGGACAAATTTCTCTGCTCTCTATACTACCCTCTTCATGTCTTCTTTATACTCTTGCTCAAATTTTTATTGTGTATTATATACACACACACACACACACACACACACACATAATATTCTTCATATATGAAGTGGGTAGTACTCTTTCATAGATATGATTAAATTTATTGTGCCCATTTTTTACACATATAGAGTATGTATATACAATACATATATACATTGCACCCATTTTTATATATACATACATGTACTGATGTAGGCGTATATATGTTAGATATACATACATAAAATAGGTACAATGTTTTTAATAATATTTATGAAGAATAATACCTACTTCATGTATGAAGAATATTGCGTAAGCAGTGACATGAATATATCCTTTTGGTTCTCAATGCCCTCATGTGCTATTTAGAAAAAAATGATAGTCAAATAGCTCTTAGAAAGAACACTAGATTGTGGAGCTAGAGGCTTAGTTTTGCCTTTAATCCCTACATTACCTCAAAGTTTCTGTTTCCTTGTCATAAACTAGGGCAGGGTGACGTTAATAGAGGAAATGCCATAAAGACTAATGAACATATGTTTGTGAAAGACTCAGATGTGAAACAATACACAAGCATTAGAGAAGAGAATCAACATTAATGAGTTCCTATGATCACAGTGCCATAGTTACTATTTTACTTAATATGTTAATTTATGCTAGGATTTTAGAGACAAGGATGAACATTGAAAATATAATTTCTTTTGTGTCTGATGAGTAGTCTCTTAACTGAGACTTGCTACAAATCTGATTGAATATCAGTGATTATCATTGACAATGAACTGGTAAAAATGATTTTCTTTATTCAATTTGTTAGTGCATTTGCCTGGCATAGTTCTTATGCCAGTTCTAGATTCAATCACAGGTACCCTCATGCTCACATGTACACATTTATGTACACACAAACATAGATTTCACAGATGAGCAGGCTAAGTACCCCATCAGAAGGACGAAGTGCCCCATGAGTTAGCGTGCAGCCTGGACCTTTGTCACTCCTCAATGATCCCTTGTTCTCATCTTTGCACAGTGGGCAAAGATGGTGGGAAGAGCCACACTTAGATGTACTTACTACACAGGACCAGCTGCACAGAGGTTGTAAGTAGCATTCTATCAAATGCAGTTTAATGAAAATTAATGTTATCCATATGATTGAATAAGATATCAACAAGTGAAATTTACCAAAGAAGTTTCCAGTTGGCCCAAATATTCTAAGGCTGAAGGGATCGGCACTTCCCTTTAGCCACACTTACACCGGAGTCTTGGCTGGGGGGAACATTCCTTCAGTATTGGGTCTGGGAGGGAAGGAGACTCCCACACCCTGAAACATGGTCCAGAAACACAGAGACCTTTATTCAAAATGTCATTTTTTTTGTTCTTCCCAAGTATCTCTCTTTAAGTTTCTAGATTACTCTTCGTTTGTAGTCCCCCAGATTGAACAGAGGACTGTTCGTGTGATTGTCTTAATGGATTTGGTGAGACTTCATTTGGAAAGATCCTGTACGCAACAAACTGTGTATGTGCTTGAGATGGTCCAAGGACACCTCTTACTCTAATTACCCCTCATATTAGCTCTGTCTTCATAGTCACTTAAGAGTTTTCTTGCTTTTTCTTGCACCACCAGTGGTTCCGATCTTAGACTCGTGTTAAAAATCACAAGACAGTCTAAAGGAGGCTGTGACTTCTAGCCTATTCAATCGCTACATGGAGTTTAGCAAACTCCTCGTCAGCAACAGAACCCCGTATTGAAGTGGTGTCCCAACTTGGGCATAATCAAAATCTCGGAGGGCTCCTTAGATCATATATTCCTGGGCCCCAGCCCCAGAATTTCTGATTCAGTGTGTCTGGAGTGGGACCCGAGAATTTGTGTTTCTAATAAGTTCCAGGTGATACTGACGCTGCAGGTCCAAGAACCACACTTTGAGAACCACTGCTGGCTGTAAATGAATTCTGTGCTTGAAGAGTTCTTTAACTCACCAGTTAGTGGTATTCAGTCCTCGCCAAAGAAACACAGGAAACCAGAGGCCTTAGAACATGCGTTAAATCTTGGTACTTTGTTTTAAAGCCAATGTGTAAGTGAAAATGGCTTCTTTTTGAGAAGCGGTCAAAGGCTACGTTGAAAATAAACATTTCCTCTCTGTTGCAAGGTCAGGATAAAAGCACAAACAATGTGCTGCCTTGAAAATGCATTTAAAAGCTGGCAGCCTCTGCTTCCCTAGGTCCTGAAGGGACTCTTGTGCAAGGGAAGAGAGAATGGAATGTCATGTTCTGCTGGATTCAGGATGTTTATCTCCCTCCCACTCCAGCTGACCTCTGGAAGATGGAAACAAAAGATTCTAGAAAATTGAAAGGACTGTGTCTTGGTGGGGTGCGGAGCTGCCTGAGGCCTTAGTATTTCTCTTCAAGTAGAAAATACAATCTTCCTTTATTCATGGTTGCGGTATTTCTCATAAATATCTAAGCTCAGAGTGTATAACTTCTTTTAGTCTCACTCTGAAATTTTTGAGGCCATCAGAAAAAGGGTAAAGGCGCATGCCTGGCAGGTTGTCAGGTTTGAGTCTTTCCCATTCACCCTTAGCCGGTGCCTTTTGCTGACGTTTGCGAGAAGAGGCGGGAAGGAGGTTTCTCATTTGCTTACTGAAAGGAGGGAGGGCTGAGCTGTGGTCTGGAGACTGGTTACAAAATGCTCTGGGAAACAGAGATAAGGCCTTGGAATATTTCCATCTGAAGAAATCTCTGCTCTGTGGCCCTTTACCCCAGCCAATCATAGCATGAGGAGACAAGAGTACGCATGCTACGGCTCCTTGGAATTTTCCCTAAAAGGTTGTTCTCCAAACAAAGGAAAACAGACGTATTATATAACAACAGACAATTGCTCTAGAGAGCATGCATTTTCATGATTTCTGCATGAGGTGTGGTTTGAGCCAGTAAGGAAGAAATTCAGCTCAGACTCTGCCTCTGGCTGACAGAACTTGCCCTAGAACCAGAGATCTAAGTGGCTGTGGGCACATTATCACCAACTGTCTTGGATTATAACTGCGTTCAGCTCTCATCTTCTGCGCTTCCTAGAACATGAGTAACCTGGGGCACGGTCAAAGGCTAATTCCAGGATGTTGTGCATGCATCCTTAACAGTCTGCCTTGATCTTGCCCATTCCATCTCTGCTTATCAGTCCCATTTCTGCTTGTCTAAGTATTCCTTCAAGATCCAGTTCAAAAGTTGCCTCCTGCATCATGCCTTTCCTTATTTCCCTCTCCCCAACCAGCGAATCATCTCTTCGTTCACCAAGCTCCCATTGTCTTTATTGCCCTAATCATATATTCACTTACAGTAATTCTAATACTTGTTTTCTCTCTGCTTTTAAAATGCTGGCTGGCCTCTCATCTGCAGGTGTGCCTAACATAGTACCCTACACGTGATGTACTTAGTGTGTATTTGTTGAGTAAATAAATCATGAACGAGTGGGGAAAAAGTTCGGATCATCCTGGTTCCATTGCTTTCCCCTTTTGCAATCAAAACGATACTAACTTATTGTTTGTTAAGCCATTTTTCATTATAGCAGCAATCAAATCTTTTGAGCACAAGAGGCCATATACAGGAGTGGATGAAACTTAAAACATGCTTATATTCAGCCTGCTAGCATTAAGCCGTATTTGGTTTCTCATTTCTCAGAAAAAGTATATAGTGAAAAGTTCAGAATTATCAGGTTTCTGTCTTTCAAAACACTTCTGCCTAACAGAGGCTTGCAGGATGAAAGCTTATGTAACACATTTTTCAAAAATCCCTCTCTGATTGTACCTTGTGCCAAACAACTTTTCTTAGAAAAGAAGGAAACTGCCCGGGTTAAAGTTTTGAGTATTTGTTTGTGTTCACATCCCCACTTGGCCTGTGAGGAGAATTTTGCTTATATACATGATATTATGGAAGAGAGACATTCCCCCTTGTGAATAACCCAGAGTCCAACTTTATATCTTGTTGATCTGTTGCTTATTGCTTCTTTAAATAAACTTTCTGATCTGGCTGTACTGGTTAACTCATGATCCCTCCCTGGATACACCATGTTCATTCCCTTTTCTGTGCCTTTCATGGCTTGCTGATCTCTCCTACTTGGTACTGGCTCACTGCCAGTGACCACATAAGGTTATGGGGTGCTATTCACAGACTATAATGGGAATGGCAGTCTTTGGAGTTGTGTTACATAGTGCTCCTCTGATTTGCTTGTTTGAGGACATCCTTCAAGGCTCAGCTAAGCATTATCCCTATAAGTTTCCCTTGAACTGCTAAGATTTCAGTTCACCCTCTTTCTTCTAAAAGCTCAAGGCACTTGTCCGTTGAGTTGACAGTCACCAAGGGCTATCTTGTTCTATAATCTCTTATTTAAAACTCTTAGGGCAGGTGGATCACTTGAGCTCAGGAGTTCGAGTTTGAGACCAGCCTGAGCAAGAGTGAGACCCCATCTCAACAAAAAATAGAAAAATTAGCTGGGTGTGGTGGCTCACACCTGTAGTCCTAGCTGCTTGGGAGGCTGAGGCAGGAGGATTGCTTCAGCCCAGAAGTTTGAGGTTGCAGTGAGCTATGATGATGCCACTGCACTCCAGCTGGGGCAATAGAGCAAGACTCTGTCTCAAAAACAAAACAAAATAAAACAAAACAAAACAAACAAGCAAACAAATGAAAAAAACCCCAAAACTCCTAGGGCCAGATGTATTTTGGAACGTGCGCATTTTTGAATTTTGCGCCATACACGCCTAGTGAGATGTGGGGCAGCAACCTGTCATCAAATGCAATAAAATTTCTGCAGTGCAACACCAAGTGAGGCTTAGCATCATGTTAATCCAATTAACATTTTTTGACCTTATGACTTCAAGACAGATTTTGCTACCAAATGAGTTTCTGCCCATTTGCTATCAAAGGATTGTGGACTTACATTATGGCTTGCTTCATCAAATAGAGTTGAAACCATGTATGTACAAGGATTATGTTACATATTTGTCATCCCAGTGTCTAGCACAAAAAACTCTGCCAGAATAGGTGCTCAAGGAGCATTTAGTCATTACTAATGAGATGGTAGAGAGCCATTTCATGATTTAGTCTAAGCTGGTCACATTTCCCTGAGCAAATATAAATAAGAAACATTAAATTCTTAAAAAAAAACCTCTTAATTACTCACTAATGAAAAACAGAAATTAATTACCTTTTATGTCATATAATACTTTTGGGGTTACAGAATCAAAAATTTAGAGGAAAAAAAAGCTTTGATATGAATACAAATATGTTCTAATTTAGTACCGATATTTCTATTGCAGTAACCTGTTATTGCAGATTGGGCATTAACTGAGACCAGGACAAAATATGGTTACAAGATGAATGATGTGGATATAATGTCTTAAAGCCAAATGTGTATCATTGTAATTAATCACAGTGGCTGGGAAATTCAGGATAGAAAGGTTAGAAGTTTCTCCAAACCTGGCTTTTGAAATATAAAAATTGTGTTTATAATGAATATTAATATTTTTTGATTATATTATGTCTACAACAGTGAGCCCAAATGACCAAGACAATCATTTTGCTTTCTGGATTTGGAGCTGATAGATTATTTAACAACCACACACACAATACATACAATCGTCATCTATAATAATTTATGTCTGCCCAATAGATATAGGTTATAGAATCATATCATGTTAGAATTGGAAGGCACACTAGAGATAACCTAATTTACAACCTCTGCATTTGACCAATGAACATTTGAGGTCTAGAAAGAAAAAAGTGACTTGCCTAAAATCTCTATGTCTGGAAAACCTAAGAACTGAGACAAAAACTCAGGAATTCTGACCTTAGTCCAGATTTTTTTTTTGTCTTTTTTTAACCATGTTCCTGACATTTAAGAGCATTAAAGAATAGAATCCTCTCAATCACATGGGGAAGCAGTGGTGTGTTTTGGCTAATTACTGACATTAGCATCCTTTACAGCCTGGAGAGATGGACTCCACCATGCAGGTGACAATGCTTAATGAGCTGAGATGTCCTTTTCAGGACAATCCCTGCTGGTGTGAAATAGTTTTGAGTGGCCAGGCATTATTGTGATGGGAGAGGTAAAATTTTACTTTCCAGATCTGGAGTTTTGTGACCTGCCTCCCAAATTGGAGTTAGAACTGATCACATTTGATTTGTGTGGGAACTTATTTCCCTTCCACTAGTATCCCAAGGATGTGCCACTCATGGAGAATTTCCACAGGCCTCCAACATCATTGCTCCTGGGCATTGCTCCATTGCAAGTGGGCTCCAGACCCTCTTCCAAACGGCACTCTACGGCCAACAAGCCACTGATGCCAGCTCTGAGGATGGCCACTCCCCTGCCCATGATTGCCTGTGGGAGAGTCTGGAGAGAATGTCGGAAGAGTGTGCTTTAACACTTAAGGTTTTTCAGTAGAAATTAGAAGCCAAGGTTTATGTATGAGGATCCTCACCTTAACATGAGAAGATGTAGATGTACATTAAGAGTTCATGCTCATTATTTTTACTGTTTTTGTTGTGATAAGATACTAAAATTGGCTGGTTCTCCTGATTATTCAATATGTCAAAAATACTAGAGTTGGCCAGGCATGGTGGCTCACGTCTGTAATCCTAGCACTCTGGGAGGCCAAGGCAGGTGGGTCGTTTGAGCTCAGGAGTTCGAGACCAGCCTGAGCAAGAGCGAGACCCCGTCTCTACTAAAAAAATAGAAAGAAATTATCTGGACAACTAAAAATATATAGAAAAAATTAGCCGGGCACGGTGGCGCATGCCTGTAGTCCCAGCTACTCGGGAGGCTGAGGCAGGAGGATCGCTTGAGCCCAGGAGTTTGAGGTTGCTGTGAGCTAGGCTGCCGCCACATCACTCACTCTAGCCAGGGCAACAGAGTGAGACTCTGTCTCAAAAAAAAAAAAAAAAAAAAAGGGTCCTTCCATTGTTAAGATTTTATGTTATGATTTCTATGCATATTAGTCATGATTTAGTGCAGGTGCTGGAAAACAGTGTATTAGTTGAAGAAAGAGCTGTAATACAGGGAATTGGGTGCTTGCAACAGACAGAAGGCTGAAGGGGCAGAAACCAGGGGGCTGCCTCAGAACCAGAGAAGTCACAGCGCTGCAGCTACCACCCCGAGGGCAAGAAACTGCTGCTGTCACCACAGATGCCTCCAATTTACCAAGTCGGGGGGCCAAAGGGTGACATGAAGTTCAGCTGATGCAAACATACCTGCTGGGCACTGCGGAGGACCCAGGAGAAGGGTGGTCATTCCCAGAGCTCCTCCACCTCCCCTTGGGCTGGGATTCCACCTCCTGATGACTTCCCAGGTCTCCTTGTACTCACAGTCCCATGCTGTTCTCGTGCAGCTCAGACCGCTGAGGCCGGCGGCACCCCGTGGTTCACACCAGCCATTCCAAGAAAAGGATTAAGATCATATGGAGATCATGGAATGTCTATAGAATACTGACAGATATTTAGAAAGCACTTTCCATTTATTATCTTTCAATAACCTTGTAAGACAGGTGTTATTATCATTATCTTCAATATACTAATGAAGAAACTGTGTTCAAATTTGCTAAACCAGCAAAAATCACTTGATGCTGTAATTTTTCCAATATCCTATAAAATGGGAATAGTGAGAATACGTGTGTACTTTAGAAGGTATAGAAAAGATATTCTTACTTTAGAAAGTATGGAACTTTCACAGGGTTGTTCAACAAATAATAATTGAGCAGTTACTGTGTGCCAGGCACTGTCTGCAGCATTGGTGATACAGTAGCAACAAACGAGGACAGAGCACTCCAGAACATGGCATGTCAAATGTTTCACACCGTGCCTCGCCGTCAGGAAATGATGGGGGAAAATATGACCAATAATAACCACTACAGACTGTGCACTCACTGGGTGCCGTGCGCTAAGTACTTTAGATACATTATCTCATTTATTAATATTTTCATAAGGACCTTATGAAGCAAGTATTATTGTTTTCATTTTGCTGATGAAAACCTGACACAGCCACACAGCTGACATGCAGTGGGGCTGTGAGGCTGTGATTCCCCCCCTCAAGGGAAGGAAGAGAAGGGAAAAAGGAATGATCATACACCAAAGATTTATTAGGCGGCAGGCACTGCATTAGGCCATATAGGTGGGAGGAAGACACACATGTTGCTAACTATGATGCAATTTTGACCATGATTCACACGGTAACAAAGGCTTGAAAAGGGCTATTCAAACCCAGAAGTGTGAGAAATTTACTCTACTTGGAGAAAGATTTGCAGTTGCATTAATGTTTGAACAAGGACTTGAAGAATAAAGAAAAATGTGTGGTTAGAGATGGGGAAAAGTGTCGTTAGCCCCGGGGACCACGGAAACAAAGGTACACACCTGAGAGAGCACACAGGGGGTTGGGCGTGGGTGCAGAATGCATGGCAGGTGGTGGAGTGTATGACAAATAAAAACTGTGTGTATTCAAGGTGCACAGCACCATGTTCGGATACACGTGTGCATCGTGAAATGATAACAATCAAGCTATTTAACGTATTTACATCCATCACGTCCCACAGTTACCATTATTTTTGGTGGTGAGAACATTGAAGATCTATTGTCGTAGCAAATTTGAAGTATATATAAAATACAATATGGTATTTTAACTATGGTCACCATGGTGAGCATTACAGCTCCAGAATTTACTCACCCTGTGTGACTGAAACTTTGTCCCTTTTGACCAGCATCGTCCTGTTTCCCCCACCATCAGTATCCTGGCAACCACCCCACTAGTCTCTGCTTCTGTGAGTTTGCCTTTTTTAGATGCTGCATATACGTGAGAATGGGCAGTGTATGTCTTTCTCTGCCTGGGTTGATTTCACGTAGCATAATGCCCTTCAGGTTTATCCATATTGTTGTAAATGACAGGATTTGCCTCATTTTTAAGGCTGAATAATGTTCCATTGCAGATACATAGCACATTTTCTCTATTCATGTATTCATTGATGAACACTTTGGTTGATCTTATATCTTGGTTATCGTGAATAATGCTGCAATGAAGACGGGAGTGCAGATATTTCTTTGATCTACTGATGTCATTTCCTTTGGCTGTATACCTAGTAGTAGGGATGCTGGATCATAGGGTAGTTCTATTTTATTTTTTTGAGGAACCTCCGTTTAGTTTTCCATAGTGGCTATATTAATTTACATTTCCTCCAGAAGTATACCAGGGTCCCCATTTTATCCACATCCTCACCAACACTTAACAATCTTTTATCCTTTTGGAAATAGCCATGTTAATATGTGTGAGGTAGTATCTCATGGTGGTTTTGATTTGCCTTTCCCTATGACTAGTGATAATGAACACTTTTTCATATGGCCATTTGCATGTCTTCTCTTTTCTTTTCTTTTCTTTCTTTCTTTCTTCAGAGTATTACAGGGGTACAAATGCTTTGGTTACATAAATTACCTTTGCACAGCCCGGGTCAGACCTACAAGCGTGCCCGTCCCCCAGATAGTGTGCACTGCATCTGTTGGGTGTGAATTTACCCATCCCCTCTGCCCCCACTCCCATCTGCCCGACACCCGATGAATGTTATTACTATATATGCACTTAAGCGTTGATCTGTTAATACCAACTTGATGGTGAGTACATGTGGTGCTTGTTTTTCCATTCTTGTGATACTTCACTTAGTAGAATGGGTTCCAGCTCTATCTAGGATAATACAAGAGGTGCTAGATCACGATTGTTTTTTGTGGCTTAGTAGAACTCCATGGTATACATACACCACATTTTATTAATCCACTCATGTGTTGATGGGCACATGGGTTGTTTCCGCATCTTTGCAATTGTGAACTGTGCTGCTATAAACATTCTAGTGCAGATGTCTTTTTTATAGAATGTCTTTTTTTCCTTTGAGTAGATGCCCAGTAATGGGATTGCTGGATCAAATGGTAGTTCTACTTGTAGCTCTTTGAGATGTCTCCATATTACTTTCCACGGAGGTTGCACTAGTTTGCAGTCCCACCAGCAGTGTATGAGTGTTCCTATCTCTCCACATCCACATCAACATTTATTGTTTTGGGACTTTTTGGTAAAGGCCATTCTCACTGAAGATAAATGATATCTCATTGTGGTTTTGATTTGCATTTTTCTGATGATTAGAGATGTTGGGCATTTTTTCATATGTTTGTTGCCCATTAGTCTATCTTCTTTTGAACAGTTTCTGTTCCTGTCCTTTGCCCAGTTTTTGATAGGGTTGTTTGACTTTTTCTTGCTGATTGTCTTGAGTTCTATATAGATTCTAGTTATCAGTCCTTTATTAGATGTGTCACATGTCATTATTTCTTTATATAAGCTTTCTACCTCTATTTCTTTGTTCCTCGTGGGACTCCCATAATGCATATATAAGTTCACTTGATGGTGTTTCATCAGTCCTATAGGGTTTCTTCACTGTTTTTCATTCTTTTTTCTCTTTTTTCCTCTGATTGGGTAATTTCAAATGCAGGTCTGGTGACCATGTCCGTTGTGATGGACCTGGAGCTGTGTCCACAGAAACTGATCTGGCACTAGGGCAGTTTTTAAGCCTAAGTACACAGAGGCTGGCCTGCTTCTGGTGTGAGCCTGGGGCCTGTGCCCACAGAGATATATCTGTTTCTGTGTCCATGGTGGCCAGTCTGGCATCTCTGTCCATGGCGTGGGCCTGCTGCCTGGAATCCCAGGGGCAGACCTGGAGCTTGGTCTCTGGGGGCTGGCGTGGTGCTGAAGTGGGCCTAGAACCTGCGTCCTCAGTGGCTGGCCTTGTGTCTGAGGCATGGGTGCTAGCCTGGAACCTCAGATATGCCTGGAAAGCCGGGTCTGTAGGGATCAGCCTGCAGCCTGGGACCACTAGGTCCAGCATGACATGTGGTGGGCCTGGAACCTGGGTCTGTGGAGACGGGTCTGGCACTGGGTTTCACTAGGGCAGGCCTGGTGCTGGAGTTCATAGCAAAATTGGGTACTCACTTCGTGCTCCTTCCCCCTTGTGGAGGATATCTCCCTCCACATTTTGCTGTCTAGACTCGGGGGAAAGGGGATGTGGGTGATGTGGGTGATGTGAAAATGTCCTTCCTGCCTTTTTCGATGTGTCTTTTCTTATTGCTGTGCTCTACCCAGTGCTGTAATTTCTCACGTGAATTCCTTAGCTCTCGTAAAAGTACTAATATTTTTCATGTGTAATGGTTGTTACAATTTATGTTGCCATGAGGAAATGAACACTGAAAACTCCTCCTCCACTATCTAGCTCATGGCCTGTAAGTGTGTTGTTTTTTTTTTAAATAATAACACAGAAGAGTGATTAAATTCATCTGCAAGGAGATTTTAGGCTCTCTGGTATCCTGGGATTTGGAACAGATTTTCTTTCTTTCCACAGGAATGCTTAGAGCCATTCTTTCCTTGTTTTAAACATAATGTGCTATGTTTACCTCCTCAGGCAAATCTGTGCCAAATATATTTTTTTAATCATTAGTACTGGCTGCAAAACACATTCGCTACATTTTTTGTGTCATGGGAAGCTAGCCTCAGGTTTTGGATACACTTAAATCCGTGGGATTTTGGAATACATCTTCCTCTTGACACGGTCAAGGGGAGGAGTGAAGGAAGGCATCGAATTACATGCCGAGAAGTTTTCTGAGTTTGAGGTTAGGTTAATCACTCTAAACAGAAGATATTTTCTTTTGTTTCCTCAAATGACACACTGTTTACCAAGGCATTCTCCTCTTCATAATCCCCTAGTGTCACCCAAGTCTGATTTCCCTGGACTGACATTCGATTCAGTTAAATTCATTCAGTAACTCATTTAGTCATTCATTTTACACGCACATACACACACACACACACACACACACACACTCACACACACCCTGCTATATACTAGGTCCATTTCTAGGCACTGGGTATTCACCAATGGACAAATTCAAACCTAGTTGTTGAGAAGTAGCAGGAAATATGGACATAAATGAAGCATAGTTCCAGCAGCATTCACTGATTTTCTAACATGTGTGTGTCCATGTATGGAGAAGGATGACAGCGAGAGTGGAGAGATTAAGTCAAGTACTGGCATAACTAAAGTCTGGCCACAATATAAGTGACACTAATAGGAATTTCAGTTGCTACAGCGATTCAGAGGAGAGAGAAAACATATCTATATGGGATAAATTAAGAAAGCCTTTGTGACGCCTGTAATCCTAGCACTCTGGGAGGCCGAGGCGGGTGGATCGTTTGAGCTCAGGAGTTTGAGACCAGCCTGAGCAAAGAGCGAGACCATGTCTCTACTATAAATACAAAGAAATTATCTGGACAACTAAATATATAGAAAAAATTAGCCAGGCATGGTGGCGCGTGCCTGTAGTCCCAGCTACTCAGGAGGCTGAGGCAGGAGGATCGCTTGAGCCCAGGAGTTTGAGGTTGCTGTGAGCTAGGCTGACGCCACAGCACTCACTCTAGCCCGGGCAACAGAGCGAGACTCTGTCTCAAAAAAAAAAAAGAAAGAAAAGAAAAGAAAAAAAAAGAAAGCCTTTGTGGAGGAGGTGGCATTTGAGTTGGGTTTACAGAATGCTCCCCGATTAAGTTATTTTCTCTCAACTTCAAGCCCGTTCTTTCATGTGCTGCTTTGTGATGCTGGGGCTGGATCTCTGAAAACTTCATTCTCTTTTGCTGGTTTGCTTCTTATCTGGGGGACTCTCAAAGTGTGGAAAAGGAGTAACTTATTCCTTTTTGGTCGCTTCCTGCTCCTCTTAGTATTTTTGCAGCAAAATGTCTTCATCTTGGCAACTTGGCAGCCATGCTCGTGCTATAACTAGTTCCAATTTCAGTTATTCCCAAACTTGTAGAACCAGCTTCTTCATGTGACCTCAGAGATATCAGCACCAGCAAGCTGGCACTCTCTTCAGAAATGAGATACCAGCTCTGCAAATTTCTTCTAAGCCTCTGTTTTAACATTTTCAACCCATTTCTTTGGTCTCTTCAGGCCTAGGAGAGGTAACTTCTTCTGTAGTTACTACTTCTGTAATACTCTGGTCTCTTTTTGCCTTTTAGATTCTGATACTTCCTTAAGATTTTTAAATATTATACTCTGTATGTTAAAATAACTGGTAACATTTCTCTCTCCTAACAGGATCTTGACTAATACAGAAGTTGGTGTCAGGAATGGTCCAAAGAAATGGACACCCAAAAATGAGATATTGGGATTGGTTTGATCATGTCTTTGGACTTGAACACAGTCCTGAGCTCCTTAGAAATTGTGAATCGAGATGCAGTAACCCATGCAAGCAGTGGTCTCACAGTTAACGATGTTATTGTGGTTACGTTTGATTGTGAGAAAGTGTTTACTGCAGCAAGTCCCCTGGAGGAACAGTGGCTGCTGTGCTTACCTGTATGAGGACAGGGTCCTGATGACCACAAGGTCAAGGGGAGGATGGTTACTTCTGAGCACACTGAAGCACATAAGAAAGAAAATGATAGGCTTCGGTCATTAGACTCTCGGCTCAAGTTATGCCAGAGAGCGAGAATGCTGCTATGGTTGGCCTAAAAGTATCTCTTACAGCTTCAGGCCCCATCTTACTGAAAATCAGAACAAATTTTAATTTTGTAGGTTTCAGAATTATAGCATGTGCTGAATACCCTGCCTCCTCAAGTCTTCAATGAAGCTGAGAATCTTGAACCTTTGAATCACTTTGAGCTCACCATCCCATGTCTGAGGATGCTGAAAAATCCTGTAATAGCATCACCTGTGGCAATCGCCTTGCAAAAGGATGGCTATTTTCCTCAAGATCTGCCCCATCCACCCTTTGTTGCTGTTAGACTCATAAGCAGAGTTAGATCTCAGCATACCCCAGGGGAACAAGTACAAAGCCTGGCCCAGGAAGAAAGAATTTAGATTTAAGATGGGTTGGAAAAATGCCTGGATTCCAGGCAGGGAGATGACCATAAATATATTCATAAAGATGGGTGTATTCCTGGAGAAAACTGTAAATCATATAGTTTGTCTGGAACATAGTTATGAGTAAGACTGGAAAAGTGCGTGAGCCATATTGGGAGGCACTTTGCATGTGATTTAAATGGGAGAGGGGAGGGAAGAAGAATCAGGGAAGAATTTTGAGCAAGAATAATGTGTTCAGAGACTTACTTTAGGAAGATGAAACCAGAAAGTGGTATATAGGATGGACTGTGACAGGGAGGCTAAAGTGTAGCTGGCCAGTTAGAGGCCTATTTCAATAGTCTAGGAAATAATGATAGCCGGGAGGTGGGGTGGAGATGGCTTGTGCCTGTAATCTCAGCTACTCAGAAGGCTGAGGCAGGAGGATCGCTTGAGCCCAGGAATTAGAGGCCAGCCTGGGCAACATAGCAAGACCTTATCTCTAACAAAACAAAACAAAACAAAACAAAAATACAAGCAAAAAACACAAAATAAATAAATGAGACTACAGTAAAATTAAAAAAGCAATGATAGCTGGATCTTACTCGCTGACAGTGGGAATTAAAAGGTGGGGGGAGGCAAAAGACACATAGGAGGTGGACTTTATAAGACCTATCCTTAGGTTGCAAATGGAGATTCAGGCCAGGCAAAGAGGGAATGAGGCTGAAATGTTAAGTCTGGGTTGTGGTCACATGAAAATGTGTGTGTGTGTGTGTGTGCATGTGTGAGAGAGAGAGGGAGAGAGAGAGAGAGAGAGAGAGAGAGAGAGAGAGAGAGAGAATGCATAGGTCAAAGGCAAAACAGTGATAACAAGGAATGAAGACACTAAAAAGGAGTATTTTACTGATTTAGATTGAGATCCTACTGGGGAAAAATTGATAGAATTGCCAATGGGCTACTAAACTATAGATTGTAGAAACATGGAACTTCAGAATACTGATAAACTGGCTGGAAATCTATCAGGTTTAGGGCTCATACATTGTACGTAATATAGTTTCAGTAGCTTAAGAGAATAGCACACCTGGGACTCAAAGCGGGTTAATAACCATTGGCTGTACATATTTCCTGGGTCACCTTGGCTTACAGCTAAAGGAATGGACTAGACAATATTTTTGGCCATTTATTCTCTATTTTCTATTATTCTAGTATTTTCTTCTCTATTAATTTGTATATTTGTTTATTGATTGTTTTCTCCTGATAAAATATAACCTTCTTTAAAGTAAGGATTATTTCTCTCTAATTCCTTGTTGAATCCTCAGGTCTTAGAATAGATTCTAGCTCAGAATAGGCACTCAAAAACTGTTGGTAGAAATCATGAATTCTTTTTGCTTTTTATGGTTATCATTTTTACTGAAACTTTGGACTGGAAAGCATGATCATTATTCTGGGGCTGAAAACACTGTGCTATAAGTTGGATATGGTTTCTTTGGCCCCACCAAATCTCGTGTTGAAATTTGATCCTCAGTGTTACAGGTGGGGCCTGATGTGAGGTGTTTGGATCATGGGGGCGGATCTCTCATGAATGGCTTGGTGACATTCCAGCAAAAGTGAGTAAGTTCTCACCCTTGGTTCCCATGAGAACTCGTTGCTAAAAAGAGGCTGATACCTCTTCCTCTCCCTGTTGCCTCCTCTCCCACTATGTGATCTCTGCGCACACTGGTTCCCCGTCACCTTCCACGGTGAGTGGAAGCAGCCGGAGGACGTCACCAGAAGCAGATACCAGCATCATGGCTTCTTGTACAGCCTGCAGAACTGTGAGCCAAATAAACCTCCTTTCCTTGTAAATTACCTAGCCTCAGGTATTCCTTGTAGCAACACAAACAGACTAAGACACACTGGCATTGGCGAGCTATTTGCAGCAGATCAACAGTCTGGAAAATGAACAGATCATGTCGCCACCAGTAATATCTGTTTATTTAATGTTCTGAAGGAGGAAGTCTGAGAAGAGGCTGGGGAAACAACATTAAAACACTGAGAGAAGTAGTGTTATCTGAGTGGATGCAAATGACACGACACAGTGAAATTTAGATTACAATCTGTGATTATCTTCAAAAAGTTATAATTTTCAGTTTTGAAGGCTCTGGACCCAAAATGCATAGTTCGGAGCCTCTCTTTAATTTACATAAGCATGGGAGAGGAGGATTACTAATTGTCAGTTGTGCCTTCACACAGAGGCACTTGTTCACTCATACGCAGAGCAATTTCAATCTGCTGACTTTGCTGCCCCCAATCTCTGAGCCAATCCACACCAAGGGGGAAGGTGTACACTGGCCAACAGCAAGATCAGGAATGAGTCTTGCTCTGGTGATAGTGGTATCTGGTGTAAGCTCTGCACATATCCCTCGACTAAATCTTTGGTAAATCCTACTGGGCTGGTCCCTTCTGGTGGTTGTGAGAATGTGCAGATCTCCAGCTACAGGGAGCATATTTGACCAGTGGACTTAAGCTACTCATTGCTTTCTGCCCTTGAACTGAGGCTGTACTTGTTTAGGCAACACACAGCCAATGAGTATGGCAGGGATACTAAGCAGGCCCTATTTACAAGATACGGAATTTCTCTGATGCCCAACTTTGGATTGGGAGCTCCCCTCCAGCCTTGCCAAACCATTCTTAAACTGCTCAGCAGGCTAGAATGCTTCCACCCAACTCTCCTCCCCTCTCCTTTGCTTGGGGTCAGAATTACATCCCTGTCTGGTCTGAGAGCTGCTCCTGTCTTTTCCAGCTCCCTCCCTATTATCTTTCACAAATATTTTCCTAATAAAATCCTTGCGTGTTTAGTTCCATCTTGGCATATGCCTTTTAGAGGACTGTTCTTAGACATTCTCTACGACTTGACTTTTACCCTCTTTGTCTCCTCTGCAATTAGGAGCTGGATCTTTTTTCATGCCATCTGCTTCTGGCTAGAATCTTACTCTGACGTGTTGATGATCTAGAATCATAGCGTTCTTCTGGACTCATCTGCAAGACTTTGTCTATTGCTATGACCTTGAAACTCACCACCTTGTCCTCATTGTTTCTATGGCCAAAAAATCAAGAAACAGTTTGTCCTCCTCTTGAATATCAACTATAAGTTGAATCAAGTTGGGCCCTGGAATTTTAATCACCAGCCACCTTTATACAGTGGTCATGTAAGTTACATAAGCCTATGGCTTGCATGATTTTGGACTTTGTTCCTTTTCATGCTGGCCTGCCGTTGAGGTACCAGTTTCCCATATGTCAAGAATTAGAGTACCAATCACCTGTATAAGATGATGAAATGTACTTCCTTCAAGAAAGGTAATATTTTCAGCTGTTTTCAGTCATTCTTAATAGGAGTGAATTACAGATCCTTTGCTGAGATTAGTGTAAAAGCAGAAGAGACATGAAGGCAGTGGGTATTTGAGGGACATGAAAAATATTCTAAGGAGCACAAAAGCAGGAAGAGGAAGCTGGTAAAAAGTAAACAAAGTAAACCTCATTGTCTCCATAGTTTTTCCCAATATCAGGGAGTGCCTTGGGCTTTCTATGTATCTGTGTCATGGACTCAACACAGGATGGAAATCTCCAGTTGTTAGATACCTACCCAGTTACACAGCAAAGAGGAGGAATTTACATTTCCACATAGGGATTATTATTACGACTTAATCCTTTTGGCAGTCAGAGATGGACAATTATCCTGATCGACTTACGTTTTCAACTTAGAAAGCTCTTCATTTTCGGGGCTTCATCCATAGTTAAATCTGGTAACCAAGTCTATGAAGAGAAGTTGTAAATACAGTAGGTATGAAAGTCTGTAGGAAGAGGTTTGAGCAGCGTAAGTACCATCTTAGAATTAGAAGGGGTGGTCAGGATCTCCTTTCTTAAATGGCGTTCATCTTAACCCAAGGGATCTGTCAATAGAGAACACCTACATTATAGATGCTTCCCTCCTGTGTCTTATCATAAGTTTAGTCAGTACTCTGCCAAGGAATTGTAAGTTCCCTAGTTCTACCACTGCTTCTTTATTTATGTCTGCATCTGTAATACAGATGCATAGAAAATATTCTGGTAATCTTGCTGTTATTCACGAAAAGAGGATGATAAAGTAAGTAAGAAAACACTTGGAGAATAATGTTGTGTCCTACAAATACAAGGTAATGTTCGTTACCTGTATAGATATATTGATAATAGTTAACCAGAGCAACCATGTACCTCTACGCTTTACGGAGTGAGTAGATTAGCCTTGTGGCTTTGTAACTTTTTTTTTTTTTTTTTTTTTTGCCATTAGTTGACTATTCACCCTAACATAGCTTTAAAATAAGTAATATCCTTGTGTCTTAGTCAGTTTGGGCTGCTGTAACAAAACACTATAAATGGGACGGCTTAACAACAAATATGTATTTCTCACAGTTCTGGAGGTTGGAAGTCTGAAATCGGGTGCCAGCAGGGTTGAGTTATTGGTGAGGGACCCCTTCCTGGCTTAGCGCCAGCCCTCTTCTTGCTGGGTCCTTACGTGGAAGAAAGAGAGCTAGCCAGTTCTCTGGCCTCTTGTTATAAGGGCTCTAATCCCATTCATGAGAATTTCTACCCTCACCTCTCAAAGACTCCCACCTGCAACTACTATCACACTAGGATTAGGGCTTCAACATATGAATTTTGAAGTGATAAAAACATTCAGTTCATTGCACATTGGTTGGGATAACTGTAACAAAAATGATTGTTTTTGAGAATCTGTCTTCCTTTGTCTTTCAAATCCCCCCCGTTGTGTCTATAAACCTGGCCTCTCACCTGGCCTATTTTAAACCACATTTTCAAGAACAATAGATTTGATATTAAAAGGAGTTACTTAAGAAAACACATATGTATTAGTTTAATATTAATTAATGTTTATTATTGATATAATTTGTTATAATATGTTGATTTTGATATTAATCTCCTTGATAAAAGGCATTGTAATACTTGGGAGCTATAAAAGTAAATTTACATTGCATTATCCAAATGTCAATGGAGGTATCATTTTGTATAATGAATATATCACAATTTGAGATTAAGTAAGGAACAATATTATTTATTTTACTGAATAAAAATGACTTTAAAGGAACATATTGAAGACTTTTATTCAAGTGAATATAAAGAATATATAAAACCGCATATTAAAATGTGTTAATAAAAGCCATTCTAACAGGGGTGAGGTGATATGTGATGTCTCATTGTGGTTTTAATTTGCATTTCCCTGAATTAGTGATGTTGAACATTTTTTCATATGTTTATTGGCTATTTTTCTATCTTCTTTTGAAAAGATTCTGGTGTGGATGCAGAGAGAAAGGAACACTTATACATTGTTGGTGGGACTGAAAATTAGTACAACCTCTGTGGATAGAGTTTCAACATGAATTTTGGAGGGGACAAATATTCAAACCATAGCATCATACAAAAAAGAATAATAGAAATTAGATTATGGCAATTTACTCTTCAATTTTATTTGTGTACTAGCATTTATAACATTAAATGAAATAAAAGTTATGGGCTGTATTTATTATGATTTTTAGTTACTTGATTGCATTTACACCACAGGTTTTCAAGAAAAGTTTTATTTCACTTGGCAATATCCGGGAATATTTCACAGCTGGTAAGAAGACCTTAAAAGAAGAATGTTACTTTGCTACCATACATAATTAGGAAAAGAAAAAATTTAAATTGTATACAACACCCATGATAAATTTCAGCTTCCAAGATAAAGATATAAGGAGAAGAACAATAGAAAAGAAGAAAGCGTTAAAGTGCGTTGTCCTTCTCTCACTATGTATATTTGCTCCACAGACCTAAGTTGAAAGTGAAGGTGTAATAAGAAATATGTAGCCTAACAACTGGTGGAGCCCTCTGATGACTGATGATGCTGATTGTTTTATCTGCTCTATAATGTCGACATTTAAAACTTACAATAATCAAATTTTAATAATAAAAGGTAATAATGTTCGTTTTTAAAATAAAATTTTAGATTCATTCTGGTACCCAGAAGTTCAACCTATAAGTGTAGCATTAGACTTTGGTCACAGTTTTGGCTGAATATTTAATTTTTAAAAAGACTTCCCTTCAGCTAAAACATTATGTTTGCTATAATACTTGTTATTGTTGTTATTTTTTTTCACTCTTAAATGTTGGAAAATTTGTTTCCTGATTGAGAGTATAAATAAATTGAGTTCCTTTGTGTTAACTTTCAAAATAGACCAGGTCTGGGTGCTAGGTTTCTTGGCCAGGGAAGAGGAGGTCTTGCCTGGAGCATGCTGCACAAAACAGAAATGAAATATAGTAGCCAAACTCTCCCCTTTACCCTGCAAATGGTTTGTAGAGGTAGCTTGGGAATACCATATTATAATTATTTGGCTTAATTTGCTCTTCATTTAGATTTGAAATACATATTTCAAACATTTTCTAAAGGAGACAAGAAATTATGTCAAAATGTTTCAGGAGATAATTTAAGTTAGACATAAAGAACATAGTTCTGATTATGAAGTGTTAGTGGAGCCTAAGGAGATATGATTAATGCACTTTTTAGATCATGACATGATTCCTAAATGGGCTTATTTAAAAGGTGTAGGAGGTGTGAAAATCTTAATTTTTAAATAGCGAAGTTTCCACCTGGGTACTGTCAATAACTTTCAGAAATGACGATTAGAGGGAACGATGGTTAGAGGGAGTGATGATTACAACAACACAAGGAAAACGGCAATTAACAGAATAGGAACAGCAAGGAGCTGGAGCCAGCGGAAAAACAAGCAAGGCTTCCGAAGACTCCCAACAACTCGTGTCTTCATGGGTTTCAGAGCCCGGTCCCACTGGGTCAGGATGGCATTTCTGGCCCCGGGCCACTTGCCTGGGCCCACCAGCCTAAATTGGTAGGGGCTGCAAGGGCCAAAGAAAACTTCCGCAGCCAATTTGGGATCTGTGAGAAACAGCCACGGGATGTTGGGCTTTGCTCCAATGAAGGAGGCGAGTTCATCCATGTAAGTAATATAATCCGTCTCTATGGTCTCGCTGTTGCCAAACCTAGAGGTGGGACAGAAAACATCACTGTGGATATCCAAAGTCTATGTAGAAACAAGAACAGGGAAAAGCCTCACATCTTTTACCAGTGGGAATCAATGTCGATGTCTTCTGTAAGTAAGGAGAATAGTGCTCTCTTATCCTGTACTTTGTAGTTTTTTCAAAGAATTTTCATATTGGTCTCATTTGAAAATTCCTCAACACTGCAAGGCAGCTGAGAAAGCTATTTTAATCCCCATTTACAAATGGATAAACAGTCTCTTGCCCAAGTGAAGTCACTAGTTCGCAGCCACTGAGCTAATTAGTGACAGAACTAGGAATGGAGAGCCCAGCTCTCCAGATTCATTCTCATTTTACTGAGTCGTCTTCATTACAGGCATCTGTTTGATGTATCCTCTACATCGTGGAGGATTTATGGGCTAGAGAATAGAAGTCCACATCCATGTGCTCCCAAACTCCTTTGATTTCTAGTCCTTTCTGGGCCTCCTTTCTGTAACATATTTGCAAGAGCACTGGAAGTCTAAAACTGTATAATGTAGATTCTCAGTCCTACTGTTCACTTGCACTTAAGAGGATTTAATACAGTGTCAGGTGCAAAGTCGGTCTTTAATTATTATTTGTTGAATGGAGAATGTAGTTCGTAGCTGTCATCCTAATGGCTTCATTCAGGATCATTAAAGATTAAAACAGTTCCAAGCATTCCCAATTCTGACTTTACCATGGAAATCCTAGACTGTCATTATAATAGGTGCTCTTACCATTTGAGCTTTCTCCCCATTTTCTCATCAATATCATTCATCATCTCTTTCTCAGAAGGCAAAGTACAAGTTCCTGAAAAAGAGGGAAAAACATGATTATAGTTAAATGAGTCTATCATAGGACCAGCCTGCAATGCTCCCTTTTTAATAATGAATTATGAATCACATTAATATTTCCATTTTTTGTTACTGTCCAACAAAATAAAATCATGAGTAGATGAATAGGCAATCATTTTGAGAGACATACAATTCATTCTTAGTCTTCTCAGAGTTGGTACTTGTCACCATAATTAAAAACCATTCCCTGAATATTGTTGTATCTTTGCTCTCAAACTGGTTACCAGATGTTTAAAATCAGTTTCATGGGTTATATTCTAATCTTTCAGTCTTATTTTAAGGATGTTATCTAATATATTATAGTGAAACAGAGGTAAATCAATGTCAATTTATCAAGATTCAAGGGAAAAAGTAACTTCATAGGATATAATCCTGCTTTGGCCAGAAAAGGGTATTTCCAGCAGATAAGTTGTAGAATTTATTGAAGCCCCAAATCTTTCTCTGGAGAGTCAACAGTTCTTGAATGTAACTGAGGATATGGACTGTCCACAAGTCACCAAGGACACAAGAGTGCCCCAGAGACAAGGTCGGAATTGGAGGTGCCCCAGCATTTCAGGCTTATGCAGGTTTACAGAGTTCTCTGAAACTCAAACCAAAATTTGCTTTTGTGTCCAGAGATACTTTAAATTTAGGATGATTTCTTTGGCAATCCTGGAATCGCCTTGAATGAGATTAGAATTTCCAGCTACGATAGGATTATTCGCAACCTACAAAGATTTGCTTAATTTCCCATTCCTGCAATCTTTATAGGGAGGGTCACTTGAACAGCTGTTGTAGATACAGCCTGGTTCTAGACCTTGAAACCTGTCTTGATCTTGGGTATGAGAAGAGACTGAGAAAAAAGAGACTGAGTTCAATAGTCCACCAGCTACTGCCACTGGGTGGCTTGTAACTAGCCCCTCTGTCCTGGTATTCTGGTTCTCCACAATTAGGTTGTTTGCCTTGTCTCCCACTTCCCCTAAGACTGAGCCTCTGCCTTGTATATCAATTCCCTAACAATTGCTTTATTTCCTTTCTTCAGAGCCCCAGTTGCAATTCTTGTCCTCACCGAGAGTAAGTGTCCCACCCTTCCTTTAATGCCAGACTTTCTGGACATGAACCCTAAGTGGAAGCCTGAGTAGAAGTTCATGCTATCACCTTCCTGGATACTTGGCCTTATGATCAGCATCTGCCCATAATTGTATTCCCTCCTTAGTGTGAATCTGATCCTAGCGCCTACTGCTGGAGGATGCTGCTGCCTTCCTTGCCAGACCAGACAAGTTTGTTGTTTCCTTTTCTCTTTAAAGTATAGGAACTCAGTATTCTTAAACTTACAGACTGACCATCTAGCATAGCTAGAGACTTTCTGTCTCTAAGGATCCATTGCTTGTCCTTATCTAACAAATGGCAGGAAAGAAAATAGTAACAGAAATACCAATGCTTTTCTAGCACTCACATTTTCCATGGCTGTGGATATGTAAAATTGGCTGGATATTGGCTTGGAAATATCTTTTCTTATTACTCTTTCAAGCAATGAAATTTCACTGAGTCTTGAAGTCAAAAATTTCATAAAATTGTCATGCGCTTAAGACAAATAGCTCTGGTGTTCTTAAGTCTAATAAATGATCTTGGGTGATTATTAGCTATAAGGAGTTATAAGTCACAAAAGACTCTTCTAATAATATCCTGTACTATTGCATATATAATCCTATATAATATACTTTCAATTGCTTATAAAATATAGCAACAAAGAATATAGATTTATAGATTCTCAAAATTATATGGTACCCTTGTAATTAAGATAATTCTTTTCACAAAGACCCAAAGTTATTCTCACTGGCATTCATCTTCCCCATCAATGAGCCTCTTCTTCTACTTACCTTTTATTACTTGTGCTGCCCAGCGGGCTTGGAGATCAGCTGTGGGGATGGCTGCCCCAAGGGACTGGACAAGGCCAATTACTGCCATGGTTGACTTCGCTAGCAGAGGAGGGAAGATGCCTTTAAACAAGGTGACCTCATTGTTTCTACTTTTGATAATGAAGTCATCAAGGAAGGGGTAGGCACTATCATAGCCTGTTGCAAAAATGACACAGTCGATGGCCTCAAACTTGGTCCCGTCCTCAAAAATGGCTGAGGTCTCCGTGAACTCCTTCACGTTAGGCTTAATGCACACGGTGCCACATAGGATGCGAGCTGGGAGGTCATCATTAAACACAGGCTCTTTCCTCAGGGTTCTGTGTGGAAAATAGAGACAATCACTAGAACTCTATTTCCCTTTTGTTTATTGGTCCACATGCAAATGGATAAGGAAAGAGAAAACTACCCAAGCTATTTTTCTGTGCCATGGAGTAGTGCCAGTATGGTTGAAGAACAAAACTGATGTGAGGCATCATTGTAAAGTAAGAGAAGTTGCCATTCGCTGGCCCTGTCTCTAGTCTCTGTGATCTCTCTGTCCTCTTCCATGGAGCTCTTTCCAAATCCAGAATAAACCATGCTCAGTCCCTTGTTAAAGCTTATTTCAGGAAACATCCTAAAGTCTGAGTACCTGGGTATTTGAATTTTTTCTTGACTACTTATTAGCTATGAACCTTGATAAGATTAAGGTTTCTTAAATTTTGGGTGCCTCATGTTTCTCATCTGGAATGACAATAACATTTGTACCTACCTCACAAGGTCCCCAGGACATCTAAAGAATATGAAGAATTTTGCATAGTCTGTCGCACATGCAGACTACTCAATGCGCTAGCGTCGGTTCCTAATACAGTATTCTCCAAGCTGGTCATTGCAGTGTAAAGAAAGATCAAATAGGAGGAAGGAAGTCAAAAAGTCAAAGGTGGAAAGCTGCAGCCAGCCTCTGCAGAGCGGTGAGCTATGAGCCCTGCGCAGACAAAGGCTCACGGCAGGGGAGGGAGGGAGCACCTGGGAATTTAAACAAGGCCAGGAAACGAGGCCGGGGGCGGGGGCGCGATTTGAAGCTTTGGCCACTGCAAGTCTGAAAAGAGAGAGCGTTTGACCTGTTTTTATTCAGTAATATTTCTAAAGGGTGAGGATCAATCTGAACCCAGGGGTAAACTTGAGTGAATTTGAGGGGAAGGGCATTGTTCTTGTATGGCTGTGGACGCCGTGAGAGAAAGCCACAGGCAGATTCCGCTGGGGAAGAAACTGAGCCAGACAATGAACTAGCTTGGTTGGAATCCTGGTTGGAAAGAGCCTGGTCTCCACTGCGCTTATTACCTGCCATTTATTTTAAACTCGCCGCCATCAGGTTTTCAACCCCACCCCCACATTGACCCTGTTCTTGTCAAGGCCGTCAGAACCAGGGTGTCAGATCAGCGGCGCACTCTCATTTCTCATTTTACTCAAATTATTAGTAGCGTTTAACATGGTGGTTGCTGGCTTCCTCCTTCTTAAAACCCATTTTGCTTGCAGGTCATCACTCTCTCTTGGTTCTTTTCCTACCTACCTGGCTACCCTTTCTCTAACTCCTGCTGATTTCCTCTCCTCCTCTGAACAATGGCATACCCCAGGGCTCGGCACCCAGACCTTTTGTCTCCTCCACCTATACTCATTCTGAAGGAGATGTCGTCTAGTTTTTTTTTCTTTAAGAACTACCTATATTCTAACGATTCCAACATTTTAACTTATGCTGTGAACCTCCCCCAACTTGTGTTTCCCGCTGCTGCTCAAATTCGTCTACCTAATAGGCATTTGAACTTTAATATGTCTAAAACGAAACTTCTGCTTCTCCTGCAGTCTTCCACATCTCAGTAAATGTCAACTCCACCCTTGCTCAACTTAAAGTCTTGAAGACGTCCATGATCCCTTTCTTGTTCTCACATCCTTTATCAGTCTAACAAAGTCCTGTTTGGGTCTATCTTCAAGCTCTCTCCAGAATCTGCCCACTCTGACCACTCACTCTAACAATCCTAGCTCAGGGCATCATCCTCTCCCACCTGGGTTTTGGACAATAGCTTCTTAACTGGTCCTTTTACTTCCTTTCCCTACTCCTCTACATCGCCCGATAGCACAGCAGCCAGAATGACCTCTTCGATGTTAACTTAGGTCTTGTCACTACTTTGCTCAGATGCCTACTATGGCTTCTCATTGCTGTCAGAGTAAAAGCCAGAGTCCTTACGCCAGTCTGTAAGGCCCATCACCACCTGGCTATTTTTATTTCTTTGGTTTCCATCTCCTGGTACACCTCCCTCATCCTCTTTTCTCGAGGAAGAGAAGCCTGTTGCTCTTTGCGGAACATGCCAGCCATACCCCAAAAAGGCAGTGACCTGGCCGTGTCCTCTGCCTGGAATCCCCTTCCGGAGAGATCCTCATGGCTCTCCTTCCTCCTGAGACCTACTCTGAGGACTCTACTGGGAACTGTCCTGATGGCATCTGCCATCACCCTTGCCTGCTTTGTCTTCTCCACAGCGCACATCACCGTGTGATCTTCTGCTAATTATTCCTTGTCTGTTTCCCACCACTTAGAGCATGGGCTCCATGAGGACAGGGATTTTTGCCTGTTTTATTCAGTGCTGTATCCATAGGGCTTAACACAGGAATTGGCACATGATAAATGCTTTTAAACATTTCTTGAGTTAATGAATTCAACTTGATGTTAAGAGTTTATAACTTGGGTTTTTTCTTCCATGTCAAAGTCATTTCTTATATTACTGGCTTGGAGGATGTTATAGGAGAAGGTGAGAAGGAGAGCCAAGGCGGAAGCATCATGGCATGCATGTGCCCAGTGGAAGGGCTGCATTCGGGGGTGGGTGATGAGAGTGTAGGACAGAGAAGGTTCTCTTGCCTTGTTTAACTTAACTTTGCCATTAAGTGAGAGGCAATAGGGCAAGTGGCTAAGAAGGAGGGGCTCTGGAATCAGCAGATTGGGCTTTGTTTTGAATGCTGCTTCTGTTACCTGGCAGTGGGACTGCGGTAATGTTATTAACTACACTGACCCTCAGTTTTCTCATTTCTAAACAGGGGATACTAACAGAGCCCTCCTCATGGTTATAGTGAGGATAAAATGAGATAGCATATATTAGAGTCTTTGAAAACCTTGCTAAGGCTCTGACATGTATTAAGTGCTTCAAACATGTTAAGTATGATTATCATTATTCTAGGGACTAATTTCTGAGGTATTACACAATGTTCCAGCTGAGTAAATGCAGTAAGAAGGATTGCAAAATAGGAAATCACTCCTGATTTTTCATCCTTTGATACGTGAACTGTAATTACTCCACTCATGTTTTGATTTGTTTTGGGGTTACGACACACATTGAAGGTTGTTGACACAGAAGCGAAAGCCAGCAGGCATATCACATTCCACTCTGCATTACCCGTTTAAAGGCATCAAGCCATAGTTCTCGTGCTTGAATCTTGCATTCATCTGCTTCACGTACCACCAGTTCGAGATGGCTGTCGGTAAGTTGTTCTTGAGCAAGGTTTTGAATCGAGTGACAATCATCATGTCCCAAGGATAGCCATCGTCCCAGACCCGGCTCATCACCCAGGAGCCACTTCTGGAGCTGATGATGACCTTACAAAACACCAGTTCAACCATGAACATAGTGACCGTTTGTAGCAGACATTGTGATATACTCCCCAGATCCCCCTTGGGAATGGATGTATTGCCCCAGCTGTCGAGAGTGGCGCCAGAAGCCATCCCTCAGCTGTTGGCTTTCTTTGGGAGTTGCTCTGGCTGAAGAGAGGGTCCTCACCCAAGGTCTTATACTGTCTGAGTTTCCTGCTCTAGTGACTTGTTGATGCAGACTTACAAAGGCCCATCCCTCATCCCAATTTCGGACAATGCCAAAGATCACCCAGCTTCAGAGTAAGGTAAAGGGAAGCTTACTTCTCTTCCTGCAGAGGTATTGATCCTGAAAACACTCCCATATAAACTGCCTGACTCTAATCTGCATTCAGGGTCAGCCACCCTGTCATACTGTTGTAGGGAAATATTTATATGTTCATCAAATCTACTCTGGCATAGGTGACCAATAACTGAATTCTAGTCATATTTGCCCTAATGCTTATCCGACTATTGCTGTCTACAAACAAGCAATTGTGATCTCAAAATAGGCATTTGGATCTAAAATGCCTGCTAGCAAGAAAGCAAGAAATTTGGAATCAGAAAACCATAGGCTCAAATCCTGGTTCTCCTGTTTACTGATGATGTGACTTGGGGAAAAATTTAATTTCTCTGATCTCTTTTTCTCATTCCTAAAATAGAATCAGAACTCACCTCATCAAATTTGTGAGAATTAAATCAATGTGATAACCTATGCAACGTGGCTAACATTACCTGGCATATAGGATGTGTGCTGTAAATGTCAGTTTCCCTTCCTTCCCATTCTGGGTTGTTAATCTCTAACGATGCAGTTTTTCAAACTTTCTTTCTCTTTTTAAATGGTAATTTTTACACAAAATGTCACTTCAAGGCATTTCTTATAAGAGAAGCTCAACAAAGAAGAGACTGAAAGATCAATTAAGTTGAGAGTCTCCAAAATTTATCTTTTTTCCCTCTAGTTTTTCACATATACAAATAATCACATGCGCGAGTACAAATTTCTTAAAACTATGGTTTCATCATATCTTTCTTCAGTTTGAGACATGGAAATGATTTACCTTTATTTATGGAGAAATCCAAATTTTTCAGCCTGTCATTCAAGTCCTTAAAATATATGACATACCCTGACTCCAATCTTTCTTTCCTATCTTAATTCCTGTAGCTTCTCTGTTCCTCAGAATCAGAAGGCTTAGCTTTTAGTCCTCTAACACTTTGGCGGCTCAAATATTAACTTCCTCTATGACTTTCAAGAAGACAACTGACATTCCTGGTCCTCAGTTATCTTTTCTGTAAAATGGTCATAATAAAACTGTACTAGCTTCTTCCCACAATCAGAGGAGCTCATGTACATGAAGGTATTTGAGTACCATACTGCATCATATGAATTGTTAATATTAAGAACCTCCATTCCAGCAAGATGAATCTACAACAGTCAAATATGCAGTGCTCATTCCTGTCCTCATACCTTTGCTCATACCATTTTCCCTTCCGAGAACAGTCTCTGTCACCTCTTCAATCATATGATCTATATTTATCCTTTATCCAAGGACTGGTTCAGTTTACTTCCTTTGTGAGGCCTCCAGGTCTGGAATCATAGCATTTAATGCCTGAATTATTTGTTTATCCTTCATCCCAGTGGCAGTTCTAGTTCCAGAGCAGGAATCATGTCTGTTCCATTCACCACTCTCTCTCCAGCACCCAAGCCAGTGCCTGGTACATAGCAGGCTCTCTCAATAAATAGCCATGGAATGAACGTATGCATGAATGAATAAATGAATTGCTCTATATTGCTTAAATGATGTTCCAATCCTTAAGTCTCTAACAAGCCCAAAAAGTAGGTTCAATTTTTATCTGTTTTACCATAGAGAAACCTGAAATTCAAGGGAATGAAGAACTTGCCCAAGAGTCTCAGAGTCATAACCTCAACCTCATAACCTTAACTCTGAATCTGCTCTGGTTTTAGAGGTATTGATCAGACAGATTAGGCATCATATGTCTTGAGATTGTTGTATGACAACATCACTCCTTGCCAATGTTCTGCCTTGGACTATTAAGTGATTTAAAATCTTACCCGTTGCCTAGGGAAGCTCAGCTACACGAAACAGCACTTAGTTTTCACATCAGATACCCTCTGCCCACCCCATTTCATGTCACACTTTTCAAATGATAATAACCGTTTCTGTCTCTTTAATGATGGTGCCCTGAGTAACGGGGACGTTGTACCTGTTGAGCTGTGTGGCTGAGTTCCGTGGCAATGTCACAGCCCGAATTCCCCAGGCCGATCACCAGGACTCGCTTTCCCTTGAATACCCCTGGTTCCTTATAGTCCCTGCTGTGGAGGCATTTGCCTTTAAAATGTTTTAGTCCTGAATGAAAAATGGGAAACATATGAATCCTTCTGATTTCCATTAAAAAAACCAAACCACTTTCACAGAAGTGATCTCGTGAGTTGATATACTCACAATAATATGGCATTTTTACACTCCAAGTACATTAGATTTAGAAGAAGTATATTTGAATTTAACCTGTTTGTACTTTGAGGAAAAAAATGACATTATCAAGATAGTCACTCTTGCCAGATGTATAGATGGCAGTTTGAATTTCAGCATTTCAGCCTTACCTGGAAAGGACTCTTTTGGTATGTTGGGGTACACATGATGTCCAGAACAAACCATCACAGCATCAAAGACAGCTGATTCTTTTTTGCCATCTTTTTCAGTGGTAATGGCCCATTGGCCGGTAATAGAGAAATCAGGACACTTCTTTATACTGGACACAAGTGTCTAAAAGAAATGTACAAAGAAACCTTCTTTTGTGAAGATACATATTATGAATTTCAAATTCCCTCAGAATAAATCAAAACACTAAATTATACACACACACACACAGACACACATATCCTTGCAGGGTTTTTTGTGCATGACCAGTATTTTCTGCAGTACAAGAGTGACATCTCTAGGAGATATGACAGTGAATTTAATTATAGTGTGCAAGAGGTGTGCACCACATATAGTAAGTAATTTGGCCACCAATAACTTTTGTAACAACCACTTCATGACACCTCTCTAGCTATTTCTTTTTTAAATAGTATTGTTGTGTTAAAATAAAAGATATCCTCTATATTCAGGATGTATGTTTTTCTCATACTTTGGTATGTGTAAGAACCACCTAGAAAGCTTGTTAAAATACAGATTCCTGGATCACATTCCCAGATGTTTTAGTTCAGTAGGTCAGAGGTAGAGCATGAAAACTTAAGTTTCTAACACACTCCTGGGTGATGTTGATGCTACTTGGACTGTACACTGAGAAGCTCTTGACTAGATCATCAACAAACATTTATTCACGGCTAAATGGTTGCCTCCTAGTGTGCTTCCTCTTTAAAAAAAATCCTTTATTTCTTCTGGTCATATTGGAAAGAGAACCTGTATTTGGTATTAATTGTTCTTAAAAATTTTATTATGTAGTATTTCATACCTATTAGAGAGTATAAGCGCACATGAAACATTTTTGATACTTATGAAAGATAATAATAAAATGAGCACTTATGAATCCACAGGATTTTGCACATCATTTATTTAGAATAACTCTGATATTATTCAGTTATACTATTGCAAATGACATCTTTTTTGGATTATAGTTTCTGTTGTTGCTGGTTTACAGAAATGTAATTGATTTTTATATATTGTTCTTATATACCACCACCTTACCTAATTTTTTTATTGTTATTAGTTCTAATAATTTATAGATTCTTTTGGATTTAGTAGATAGACAATCATATCATCTGTAACAATGATGTCTTCCTTTTTTCAAGTTGTCATTCCCTTTATTTTTCTTTACTTATGGTACTGTTTCTTAAATTTCTTAAGATTATTGAAAATAAATAGCAATAGTAAGGAATCTTTATTTTGTTCTGGACTTTAAGAGGAATGCTTCTAACTTTTCACTGTTTAGCACAGCGTTGTCCGATAGCAATATAATATGAGCAACATATGTAATTTTAAAATTTCTAGTAATTAAATTAAAAAGTGAAACAATGTATAATTTAATCCAATTCTATCTGACATATTTATGGTTTTTTTTGTTTTTTTTTTTTTTTTGAGACAGAGTCTCACTCTCTTGCCTGGGGCGAGTGCCGTGGCGTCAGCCTAGCTCACAGCAACCTCAAACTCCTGGGCTCAAGCAATCCTACTGTCTCAGCCTCCCGAGTAGCTGGGACTACAGGCATGCGCCACCATGCCCGGCTAATTTTTTCTATATATATTTTTAGCTGTCCAATTAAT
>RJWJ010002679.1:0-96616 GCA_004363605.1 Indri indri
GTTCCCTCGCTTGCTTTCCTATAATTACTTACTACTCAGGAGTCACATAACTGATGGTCGTAAGATTCATAGCTCTCTTAATTGCTCCCACAGAGGACATCGCCCTTGTGAAAGCTAAGGCTGCTCTTTGAAATATCTTCCAGACCCTACATTCTGGTAGGCCAACTGACCCAACCAGACCAGTGGCCAATACCAAGGAACTGACGCAACTGGTCTTGTGACCCCTCCCCCCACCCAGGAACCGACTCAGCACAAGAAGACAATTTCCACAACCTCTTGATTTCACCCCTAACCCAACCCATCAGCAGTATTGATTCCCTAGCCCTCTGCCCGCCAAACCATCCTTAAAAAACCCTAGCCTCCAAATTCTTTGGGAGATGGATTTGAGAAACTTCTCCTGTCTCCTTGCTCAGGGACCATGCTATAAATAAACTTGCTTTCCTCTGCAACTCCTGCTGTCTCAGTGTATTGGCTTCCTACTGTACAGCAAGAAATAGAACCTGGTTGAGTGGTAACAAATTTTGGGGGCTTGTCTAGGATTGCCCTTGTGGGCACTTGCCTGTGGTGAAATTAGAGATATGCCCTAGCAACCACTCAGTTCTCTTGGACTGAGGGCCATCTCTGATATTGTCACTACCAGTGGGTTGTTGTTGACCCATGGTGCTTGGACCTCTTTGCAGTGGAGAAAGAGTTTCTGGAACTAGAATATGTCTTTGGTGAGTATTCTAAGTGCAACCAGCAATCCTTTCCTTCTCCAGATCTACTGGCCTATCTGGAGGCATTGTGGCTCCTTTGCAAGTCTTGGTTGGAAGAGTCTCATCTAGGGGAGACTTCTCCCCAACTGGATGGAGGATAGGGAGTCTGTCTGGACAAATACTCTTGAACTTTTGGTTTGACTTATTTTGGAAGGCCTTTTTGTTTGACTTATCTGTGTGCCATGTGCATGTGTGGTATCAGCTTTGCTTTGATCGTGGCTCTCTTACATGCACCTGCACCTCCCCTTTGCTTTATTCCCTATTACACCTCCCAGAGGATGACGGGTGGTCCACCATCCTTGCAGGACCTTCCAAAGACTTTCTGGGGTATTTTACCTCTTGCCCCCACCAGAGCTGAGGGGAAGTGCTTGGGAAACCATGGCAGTATTCGTTCAATATTGCTGGGAGGTTAGTGGGACCCCCATAGGCCACCCACTGGAACACACCCTCAGAGCTCTCTCTCAACAACATTGAATTTGAGATGCCCCTCAGATCCCAGCTCCAACTGTTGCAGGGACTGACCGGGTTCACTCAGCTTGAGTTTGAAGGGTTGAGTGAGACACTCCCCCTGCCTTGGGAGTCTCAGCCTTTTTATGACAACTGCTAGACAATAAAGGGGTTTCTATACTGAGATCGTGGGACTCTGTACAACAGTGGTAGGAGCACATGTTCCAAAATTCTGCTGAAATGAACTTTGGGAGGGTTATCATGAGGTACTACTCAGGTGGGGAAGCACCTCAATCTATCATGTGGGATTATAGCTGCGCTTACTATGTTGCTTTCTCTGACCTGTGGGGAAGCCTCTAAGTTCACTCTTTGGCATTCTGGGCTTCCTAACAAGCCAAGAAAATTGAAAATTTGATTTGGGTCTAATCCAGCAGATTGGGTGTCCCCAGAAACCATTGGAGACTCCCTATTGGGAGCTGGAGACAAATTTGGAACAGAAAATCAATAGTATGGGGAGAGGGGAGGGGCCAAGATGGCAAACTAGAAGCAGCCTGCACACACCACTCTCATGGACAGCATCGAAAGTGGCAAGTAGATATTCGCCTTTGGATTGATCACCTGAGAGAGCATTGGGAATCAACAGAGAGGCGACAGGGGGCTCCCAAGGTGAAGGAGAGGGAGGTAGGGCAACCCACTTGGCAGTGTTGGAGGTACTTGGGGAAGGCACCTGTGCCTTGGGAAAGGACAGAGGAAAGAACCCTGGGGCTCCATATTTCCCCTGCAGACACTGCAATCAGAGCTGCAGGAGGCCCCTCCAGTGCAGCACGCCGACAAACTGACACAGGGAGCTGACTGGAGACTGTGCAGTGGCATTACTCTGGAAACAAGGCACAGTGGGTTCCTGCAGGCTTGCAACCCCTTGGCACTGTGGCTGGTGCCATTTTGAGGTCCCGGCCCCAGAGTACCATGTCTACCTGGGGGTCAGATCCATTGCTGCCACCTCCCCATTGCTTCTGCTGGGCCAGGGAGAGAGTGGAGAGGCTGAGTGGTCTCATGTGTCCCATAGGTGGGTGCCATGTGCCCCCACTGCTGCCAGGGTACTCAGGCAAAATGTGTACCCATGGATCCTGTGCCTGCTGCAGCTGCCTGATCAGCCCCAAACAGCCACAGATGCCATGGGGCCCAGATGGAGAGAGCACCCACAGCCCCAGGTGCCTGCTGCTGCCATCTGGGTGGCACAGCCATTGCCACTGTCACCTGGGTAATGCTGCTGCTACCAGACCTGGGCAGGGGTATCACTCATACCACGTACACCCACCACCTGCTGTGTATCCCCAAATGTTCCCACCACCTGTGACAGCCACAGGGGAATGGGGAGACACAGGAGAACAGCAGTGTTAAAGGCTCACAGTGTCCTGTCTGGTCAATCTCCCAAAGTAGGTCTCAAGCACGCCATCCAGGGACCTCTCCCTCTCTTTACTGAGCAACAGAATTCCCAGCAGAGGAGAAAGACATACTGCAAAGCTGTCTGTCTTGAGCTCAGAGACAAGGTTTCAGATGAGAAGGAACCAGCATAAGAACTCTGGCAACATGAAAAAACAGATCATTTTGACACCCCCAAAGGATCACAATGGAACCCAACTGAAAAGAAATTGTCAAAATGTCAGATATGGAATTCAGCATATGGATGGCAAATATGATCACTGGGACTGATGAGACAATGGAAAACCAACACAAATGAACAAAAAATAATTCAAGACATGAATGAAAAATTCACTAAAGAGATAGATAATATAAAAAATACAACAGAATTTTTAGAAATTAAAGTGTCATTTAGGGAATTTTAAAATAGAGTAGAAAGTTTTAACGGTAGACTAAATCAAGCACAAGAAGGAATTTCAGAGCTTGAAGAAAAGGCTTTTGAATTAACCTAGTCAAAAATCAAGAGAAAATAATCCAGAAGAATGAACAAAGTCTTCGAGAATTATGGCACTATGTAAGATGACCGAACATAAGAATTATAGGTATCCCTGAGGAAGAAGAAGAAAAAGCAAAAAGTATGAAAAACCTACTTGAGGGAATAATGGAGGAAAACTTCCCTGGTCTTGCTTGAGACTTAGACATCCAGATATAAGAAGGTCATTAAACACCTGGAAGATTCATGGCAAATAGGCACATAGTCATCAGACTGGCCAAAATTGGAGTGAAGGAGAAAACACCTCAAGCTGCAAGAAGAAAGCATAATTTACAAAGGAAAACCCACTAGACTAATGGAAAATTTCTTAGCAGAAACTTTATAAGCCAGAAGGAATTGGAGTCCCATTTTCAGTCTTCTTAAACAAAATAACTGCCAGCCAGGAATTTTGGATCCTGCAAAACTAAGTTTCACAAATGAAAGAGAAATAGTCTTTCCTAGACAAACACACACTAAGGGAGTTTGTCATCACTAGACCTACCCTATAGGAAATGCTTAAAAGTGCTCTGTACATGAAACAGAATAATCAATACCCACCAGTGTAAAAACAACCCAAAGTTAAAACTTACAGCTCTTACAGAACAGTAACACAAGGGAGGAAACAAAGCAACTAGGTAACAATTAACACAATGAGCAGAACAGTATCTCATATATCAATACTAACATTGAACATCAACAGTCTTAATGCTCCAATTAAAAGATACAGATTGGCTGCATGGATAAAGAAGCAAATCCTAAATATATGCTGTCTCCAAGAAACCCATTTAACTTGCAAAGATTCTCATAGACTCAAGATAAAGGGGTGGAAAAAAGTATTCCACACAAATGGAAAACAAAAGCAAGCAGGGGTAGCTATTCTCGTATCAGATAAAGTAGACTTTAAAATAGACTTTAAATGGTTAAAAAAAGATGTTCATTATATAATGATAATGAGAACAATTCAACAAGAAGATATAACAGTCCTAAATATATACACATTTAACATGGCAGCTCCCAGACTCATAAAACAAGTTCTACTAGATCTAAGCAAATAAATAAATAGCAATACCATAATGACCTGGAACTTCAACACTCCACTGACAGAACTAGACAGATCAGTGAGACAGAAAATCAACAAAGAAACACTGGACTTGAGTAGACTCTAGAACAAATGTACCTAACAGATGTTTACAAAACATTTTACCCCCAAACTGCAGAATATGCATTCTTCTCACCAGCACATGGGACGTTTTCCAAGATAAACCATATATTAGGCCACAAAACAAGTCTCAGCAAATTCAGAAAAATAGAAATCATACCATATCTCTTCTCAGACCACAGTGGAATAAAACTAGAAATTAATTCCAAAAGGAACTCTCAAAACTACACAAATACATGGAAATTAACCAACCTACTGCTGCGTGATCCTTGGGGCAATGATGAAATTAAGATGGAAATCAAGGGCCGGGTGCCATGGCTCATGCCTGTAATCCTAGCACTTTGGGAGGCTGAGGCGGGAGGATAGCTTGAGGCCAGGAGTTCGAGACTGGCCTGAGCAAGAGTGAGACCCCATCTCTAGAAAAAATAGAAAACCTAGCCAGGCATGGTGGTGTGTGCTTATAGTCCCAGCTATTTGGGAGGCTGAGGCAGGAGGATGACTGGAACCCAGGAATTTGAGGTTGCAGTGAGATATGATGATGCCACTGCACTCTAGCCCTGGCAGCACAGCAAGACCCTGTTTCAAAAAAAAAAAAGGGTGGAAATCAAAAGATATTTCAAATTGAATGACAAAGATGACACAAACTTGCAAAAATATCTGTGATATAGAAAAAGCAGTGCTAAGAGGGAAGTTCATAGCCTTAAAGCCTACATCAAGAAAGATTACTGGCTGGGGGCGGTGGCTCACGCCTGTAATCCAGCACTCTGGGAGGCCGAGGTGGGAGGATTGTTTGAACTCAGGAGTTCGAGACCAGCCTGAGCAAGAGCGAGACCCCGTCTCTACTAAAAATAGAAAGAAATTAGCTGGACAACTAAAAATATATAGAAAAATTAGCCGGGCATGGTGGCGCATGCCTGTAGTCCCAGCTACTCGGGAGGCTGAGGCAGGAGGATCGCCTGAGCCCAGGAGTTTGAGGTTGCTGTGAGCTAGGCTGACGCCACGGCACTCTAGCCAGGGCAACAGAGTGAGACTCTGTCTCAAAAATAAATAATAAATAAATAAATGTTCAAAAGTCTCCACAGGGTCGGAAACAAGGAGCACCAGGAACGAACCTCCCCCCACCCCCAACCCCACACGCCCCACAGGGAACTCGATTCAGTCAGGGTGCCACCACAGCTCCAGGAAGGCAATTTCCTCTTCAGCAGGCACCTATAGAGGACATTGATGCCAACACACATCAGCCCACAGGGTTTATCTGGGCCCACTCTCTGTTTTCCACCTCTGACTTGTTTAATTAGAAAAACGACATGCTTATATACTAGGATGACACAAGGAGAATGGAAAATTTGTTTCCCTCAATATTTGCCACTCATAACTCTCCTTGGGCAGATGTTCAGAATCTGCCTAACACTTTACTAACTTCAGAGAAACAGAGAATGGTTCTAGATAAGGTAGGGAAGAAGTGGACTGCATGCATGCCAGCTCTCCCAGTAGCCCGTTAGCTGCTCAGGTCACAGTGCCCACCTTGGACCCAGGATGGAATGTGCACAATGGAGACAGACCTAAACTTGAGCATCATGGAGATTACATCTTGGCTGGCCTCTGCAAGGGAGTGCCAAGATAGAGGAGTCTTAATAAAGTTCAGAAAGTTAGCCAGAGGCCTAATGAGAACCCCTTGGAATTCTTAGAGTGGATTTTTGAAGCATACAGACAGTATATGGACATTGATCCAGCAAATCTAAAATGGTAAATAAGATTTTCATTAGCCAAAGTGCTCCTGACATTTGGTAAAAGTTACAAAAAAGTGGATGGTGTTTTGGATGTCTGTTTCTCAACTGGAGGAGATTGCTTTTAAGGTGTTCATTGATTGAGATGAGATGATAAAAAAAAAAAAGGAAAATAAAACAAACCAGCCTTCTGGCTGCTGCTTTGACTCAAGAAATTCCAGGACTGCAGCATGGACTTCCTTTAGGCGCTCCGTCCAAGGTAGTATCCCCATCCCCAGGCTCCAGAACCCCAACTAAAAGGGACATCCCACTGTGGGTCCCAATCAGTGTGTCTATTGCAAACAGGAAGGGTACTATAAAAGAGATTGCCCATTCATTAAAAAGGCTAATGCGGGAAGAATCCCCTTCCCGTTCACCGGATGCCCGAGCTAACCAGGAGGCTCGAGGCTGAAGATATTGAGGATGGGGACCAGGAATGATGGGGCCCAGGCGTTCCTCCCAACCCAAGCAACACCCTCCACATTTCCCACATGGAGCCCTGGGTGGTGATGACAGTGGGAAATCAACTTTTGGACGTTTTGGTAGATACTGGTGCCACATATTCAGTAATAAACACCCAGTTGTCTAAATTGTCCTCACAGAGTACAAAAGTGACTGGGGTTTTAGGAGAAACCATGACAAGGTCATTCCCCCAACCCTTGAAGTGCCAATTAGGGCAAACTCACTTAAAACATAGTTTCCTAGATATACCTGGGTGTCCCATTCCTTTGCTGGGCTGTGATCTATTTTTTTTTTTTAAGAAGAAAGTTTTTATTTTATTTTATTTGTTTATTTATTTATTTATTTTTTGAGACAGAGTCTCACTCTGTTGCCCGGGCCAGAGTGCCGTGGCGTCAGCCTAGCTCACAGCAACCTCAAACTCCTGGGCTCAAGTGATCCTTCTGCCTCAGCCTCCCCAGTAGCTGGGACTACAGGCATGCACCACCATGTCCGGCTAATTTTTTGTCTATATATTTTTAGTTGTCCAGCTAATTTCTTTCTATTTTTAGTAGAGATGGGGTCTCGCTCTTGCTCAGGCTGGTCTCGAACTCCTGACCTTGAGGGATCCACCCGCCTCAGCCTCCCAGAGTGCTAGGATCACAGGCATGAGCCACCGCGACTGACCGGATGTGATCTTTTAACCAAACTAAATGCCAAAGTTACCTCCGGCCCAGGGCAACTGAATATCAGGGTGCCTCCAGAACAGGGCTATGCCTTCCAGGCTGCCCTGCTGCAACCAGAAGCCTCTGAACTTGCTCCCATTCCTCAAGAGATAGTGTTTCAGCAAGTGTGACAGCAAGTGGTCCGGAGGACAAACCGAGTGGCGCACGGAGAGTCGGAGAATTAAAGTTTATTTGCTGGCGGGCTCAGAGGCGTCTCGCCACTAAATTTCGAGCCCCGTCTACCCAATTTTTCCCACTTTTATTAAGTTGGGGTGGTCTGAGGGGTGGGGTATCAGGTGTCTAATGCCCGCCAGGTAATAGGTTAGTTGATGTGTCAAATAATAGATTAGTATCATGTTGATGCACCAGGTAATAGATTAGTTGATGGGCCCGATAATAGGTTAGTATTATGCTGATGCGGGTCTTCCGTGAGGGCTGGGGGTCTCAGGTGGCTGATGCGCCTCCAAGTAATAGATGGGGGTTTTCCTTATCAATAGTTTAAGAGGTGAGTCTGGAGGCATGGAAGGATGGGACCGCTGTCCCAGTACAAGTCAAGGTACAGGCAGGAGTGGCGCCACCACGTTTAAAACGATAACAGTTGAGAGAACAAGCACAATGGGGAATCCAGCCTCTGCTGTCTGCTTTCCTTCAGTTTGGACTTATTTCAATTTGGGGACCTTGCTGGTACCCATGTAATACACCCATCTTGCTGGTCCAGAAGCTTGGGATTGAAATTTGTTCAGGACCTGAGAGTCATAAATGAAATTGTAGAAGACATTCACCTGATGGTCCCCAATCCTTATACAGTATTCACAATTCTGACTGGTAAGCTTTACTGGTTCATAGTCTTAGATTTAAAAGATGCTTTCTTCTGCATCCCTATGAGCCCAGAGTCACAAGAACTGTTTGCTTTAAATGAGAGGACCCAGAAACGAAAGCAAAGCAACAATACTATTGCACAGTCCTTGCCCAAGGTTTTAGAAGCTCCTCTACCATCTTCGGGGGATTCTTGCTAAAGACCTCAGAGACCTCCAATTAAAGGATGTGACTTTATTGCAATATGTTGATGACATATTAGTTGCTAGTACCACAAAGGAGATGTTTGATCAGAACATATTAACTATATCAACTCTAAACTTTCTGGTTGACCGAGGGTGCAAGGTATCCAAGAAAAAGGCTCAAATTTCACAGCCTTCAGTTAAATATCTTGGGTTAGAGTTTTCTCAAGGACAGAGAAATCTGCTCTGCGATTGGAGGGATGCCCTCCCCAGAGTAGGCAGACCTAATACTTGTCGACAGCTGCAGGGCTTCTTAAGCATGGCTGGATTCTGCTGTATCGGGATTCCTGCTTTATTTAGATTTATCGCTAAGCCTCCATATGATGATGCCTTAAGGGGAGGAGATAATAAACCCTTAGAGTCGACTGGGGACTGTCAGAAGGGCTTTGTAAATATCAAGAAAAAGCTGTTGACTGCCCTGGAATTGGGGCTCCCAGATATGAAAAAACCTTTTGATCTTTTCATGCATTGAGAGGCAAAGAATGAGTCTGGGAGTGTTAACTCAGGACCTAGAAAATATTAAGAGCCCTGTTGCTTATTTTTCAAAGCAATTAGACATTGTCACAAAGGGATGGCTTTCTTGCCTTTGTGCTGTTGCCACCACTTGTGACCTGCTTCGAGAAGCAGGGAAGTTTACATTAGGCCAGCCCACCACAGTACACACCCCCCCCACTGTGTGCTCCCCCTGCTGGAACAGAAATGATGGGTGGAACAGAAATATTGGCTGACCTCTGGGAGGCTTGGCAGTTATCAGACCATCCTTTTAGACAACTCAGGTATTAGTCTGAGAGTGGCCTCTACTTTAAATCCACCTTACTTCCTCAAATGCCATCTGAATCTGCACATGATTATTTACAAATAATTGAACAAGTTTCTAGGACATAGCCCTAGAAAGCTCAGACCTAGAGATGTTTACCAACAGAAGTACTTTTATAGATCAGGGACGACAGAGAGCTGGGTATGTGATGGTAACCCATAGACAAATATTAGACGCCAAAAACACTGCCCCAGGAACCTCAGCACAGAAGGCAGAACTCATAGTCCTTATTAGGGCACTCCAACTAGGTAAAGGTGTGTGAGTGACCATTTTACATGAACTTCATGCTTTTTCTGTTGTTCATGCTCATGCGGCCATTTGGAAAGAAAAGAGACTTCTAAGCTCTGATAATAAAAAAATAAAAGATGCTAAAGAAATCCCAGCCTTGCTAGATGCTGCTTTAACCCCCAAGAAAATAGCTACAGCGCATTGCCTTGGATATCTGCGGACAGACAGTCTGGTGGCAAGGAACAATCATCGGGCAGATCAGGCCACCAAAAAACAAAGAAAAAGGCCCCCAAGACTTTACTGATGCCCTTGCTGCCTGAAGTAGGTCTTGGCCCTGAACCTCCCACATAGTCAGAGGAGGACCTGAAAAGAGGACTTGATTAGGGGTTTGACCCCGACCGCAGGACTCAGGATGGGTGGATATACAATGAGACAGGCATGGCTCTGGTACCCAAATATCTTATAAATGACACTGTCAGGCATATTCAGGACTCCACCCATTATGGCAGAGATGCCACTCTATAATGGATAAAGAAATATATTTATCTAGTTGGTCCATATAAAAAATTTTTCCAGAGGTTATAAAAAAGTGTCTCCTCTGCACTCAGAACAGCCCTAAAACTGGCCCTTCCCCTTCAGCAAAAGGAGTTCAGGCTAGGGGTGAAGGGCCAACAGAGAACTGGCAAATTGATTTCACTATGATGCCAAAGGTAGCAGAAAATGTCAAATATCTACTCATTTTTACGGTTACCTTCTTGGGCTGGGTTGAGGCCTTTCCTTACCAGACAGAAAGAGCTTCTAAAACCATTAAGGCCTTAATAAAAGAGATTATTCCTTGGTTTGGAGTACCAGTTTCCATTCAGAGTGACAACAGTGCTGCCTTTTGTGGTCCAGATCCCGTGGGATGTTTCCCAAACCCTCTGTATGACTTAGAAACTCCACATAACCTGGAGACCACAGTCCGCCAGAAAAACTGAAAAGATGAATCATACTATAAAAAAGACCTTATCTAAGATGCCAAGAAACTAATCTGACCTGGGATAAGGCACTGCCTATTGTCCTACTTAGAATAAGAGTGGCCTGTAGGAGAGGGCTAAAGTTGAGCCCTTTTGAAATTCTATATGGGAGACCCTTCCTGTGCTCCAGCTCTAGATTATGGGACCTCAACAGCTTACTTGTCAAAGAGTTAGATACCATTAGGTCAACCCACAGATCTGACTCTAACTGCTATTCATGAGTTTCCTCCTAGCAGGTTGTGGTTCCCAGTGTACGTTGTATTACTTTACATCCAGCCTGGAGATTGGGTACTGCTTAAGACCTGGAAAAATCAACATCCTGACCACCAACTAAAGCCCCAATGGAAGGGGCCCTATGAAGTCTTGCTGGTGACTCATTCTTCTGTGGGAGTCAAGCCTTGGATTTGTTATACTGGAGTGAAACAAGGCCCACCTGATTCCCAGCCCAGTGAGAAAAATCAAGAAGATACACTTGGCTCTCACGAGTGTACAAGTGAGCCCCTGACAGACCTTAAATATGTCTTCAAGATAGTTTATCTTTTCAATAAAATTTAAATGAAAATATCTGCCCCCGATTGATTATAAACATCTTAAACATCATAAAAATCTTTGCTACTGTTGTTGCTTTATGCAAAAAGGTGACATACCTGCTCTCACCTTTCTTCCTTTGCTAGATGTGTATAGTTCATACAGTTATTTTATCATCACCCTATTTATTATTGCCAGAATTATCTGTATCTGGGATATTCTATGCCACACTAGAACCGTTCCCTATTTCCCCTTGTTTAGACACCCTTAATGCCTAGGCTTATTGAGGATGCCACAATTTAGTGCTGTGACCTTAGCCACCCTTTTGCCCTTCCTTCTTTTGTCACACGGCCTAGAAAGGCATGATGACACAATAGTTACACTATCCCAAAGTATTGCAACAGGGGAAAATCTGACTGTTAGATTTGTCAGCATCTTCCCAAATCTGAGACAAACATCTGACATCTGTGACTCCTGTTACTTTTTAGACATTCCTGATGTGACTACCCACTTAGATCTTCTTCTGTCCCTAACCACTTTTCAGATTCAGTCGGTCACTCATCAAGATACCCCACCCCATGTTTTGACTTGTCCCAACTCCTCAAGATCAACCGAGAACAGTGGTCCACGGGACCACCTCAATCCCTAGTTTACTGGACTAACAAATGTAACCAGGATCAGATGGGGAATTGGTTAAAGAAGTGTTAGCTTTTTGCCAACAGGTAATACACCTGAAATATCATGGAGATGGATTAGATAGATAGAAAGCTTCTGAATATCATGACTTTGGTTTGATTCTGTGCTGACTAAACTCCCTATAAATGAATTCATAAATACACCCTCAGAGGCATTACATGTATGCCCCTGGGATATACATTTGTTTGTGGCATGGGGTCTGATCCTCTATCACTGGGGTGTGCTCACCATTGTACAGACAGCCTCCACATAGAAAGCTCCTGCCTGCTAAGTCACTTCATAACCCCTTTTACTATCCTCCCTAACAACGAAAGTCTCCACCCCCTGCCCTCCTTAAGAGAGGGTTGCCAAGACGATACCAGAACACATTTGTGGCAAAGCCTGCTGGGAGTACTCATCCCTATCAACAGAGTATATGCCAACAGAGACATGATTAGAAATCTGTCTGCAACTCTAGGACTGATTGCAGAAGAAAACTGCAAAGAGCTTTAGGGCTCAACAAAGACCCTTCAACTTGTTAGCTCAGGTAGTCCTAGATAATCGGGCAGCACTAGATTTCCTGTTGGCTAACCAAAGGAAAGTCTGTGCACTGTTAAACACTACCTGTTGTATCTACACAAATACCTCAGGACAAGTTGAAGCCCAAATAGAAAAATTTTCTCAACAAGCTGTGTGACTACAACAGGTCTCTACTAGAAACCCCGCACCTGATTGGTTTTCAGGGCTATTCACTTGGATCCCCCAGGACTTCATATCAGTACTGCAGACTCCTGAAGCTAGGACTCCTCACTCCTTATCCTAGGGCTCATTATCTATTTTTTTATAGTCCACGGTTCACTGAAGCGCTGGGCTAAGACTATAAATGAGAGTACTAATGTTCAAACCTTAGGCCCACAACCGGGCACCTGCGAATACTTGCAGATAACTGCAAAACGATTTCATTCCTCTTACCCTGGGCTCAGCCCCAACTATGTCTCTTGCCAGCAGGAAGAAGCCCTTTTCCATCTCATTAGCTCACACCTCAGGAATGAGGCAGGATCAAGCCCGGGACTGAAATCACCCATTATAAATTAATAAATGGCTGCAAGGAGCAAACTGTGTTAGGGGCCTAAACTCTGCGAAGGTATAGGCATAATTGAAAAAATAACCAGCCATTGTTCCCTCACTTGCTTTCCTATAATTACTTACTACTCAGGAGTCACATAACTGATGGTCATAAGATTCATAGCTCTCTTAATTGCTCCCACAGAGGACATCACCCTTGTGAAAGCTAAGGCTGCTCTTTGAAATATCTTCCAGACCCTACATTCTGGTAGGCCAACTGACCCAACTAGACCAGTGGCCAATACCAAGGAACTGACTCAACTGGTCTTGTGACCCCCACCCAGGAACCAACTCAGCACAAGACAATTTCCACAACCTCTTGATTTCACCCCCAACCCAACCCATCAGCAGTATTGATTCCCTAGCCCTCTGCCCACCAAACCATCCTTAAAAAACCCTAGCCTCCAAATTCTTGGGGAGACAGATTTGAGAGATTTCTTCTGCCTCTTTGCTCAGGTGCTCGTGTTTCTGGAAAATCCCAGGATGGTATAGAAACACCCCCACCCCCAAACTGAGATGGTGCTGAGAGACCAAAGAAATTACCCCAACCAATCCGCTTTGGCAAGTTAGATGAGTTTATTAGAGGTTACTTACACAGAGCTCTCATTCCTAGTCAAGATAGGAATCCTCCAGTCACTCACTCCTGAGCAGTGGCAGGAGTTCTTCTGTTTATCTGCCCAGAGCTTCATTCTACTTTATTTCAAAGAACCAGTTCTTGTTTACTGACAAATCCTGCTGTGCCTCTTTATTCTTTGTTCTGCTGGACTCCCAGCCTCATCTCAGGCTACCATCCCTTGTTCAAGCCACACCCTAGCAACTGGAACTCCTGCTCCATTTAGCTGACCTTCCCTCCTTCATGTTAACTCCTACACAGCTTCAGGATTCAACTCAAGTGCACTGACAACAGAAAGCCTTTCCTGATCCTCCAGGTTAACTCAGACACTTCTTTGAGCATCCAGAGACTCCTTTGTACAACTGATCACTGTCTCCTCTCCTTGACTAGAACCTCAAAAACAAGGACAGGGGTAACTTACCTGTCTTCTCAGTCCTCAGAGCAGGGCCAGGTACAGAAGAGTGGGAATATTAAAAAGAACAGGAAAAAGGCTAGCAGCCATTTGCTTCAGAACCAGGGGATCAGCTTAAGGGGACACATCCCTGCTTTCCCAGACGCACACTTCGGCACATGGTCAAGGGGAAAATCTGTTAAGAGGTAGTACCTCAGAGAATGAGAAAAACCACACAAAGCAAAGACCACTTGGGGTTATTTTTCTAACTAAACTTTTATTAAATTATTTTTTTCCTTGAAGGCTGGAATCATCAAAGTCCTTAGATCAGCTCTAAGTGCTGGATGGAGTAAAAACCACGAGACAACGAGATGATCTGTGAACAGACTGGCAGACACATGACAAGAGGGAGAGACAACAAAAACGAACAGAAAGAATGGCCTTCTGGAGAACTAGTCAAATTTTTTGCTTATTAAAATTTATTAGAAATGAAAACAATGAAATAAAAAATTTTAAACTGAGCCTCACACTTGAGACTGATAAAAAGCTCACAAGATAAAACCCTTGGTTGGGTCGAGTTGAGCTCTCTGAATGCTTTGTACAACACGCTGCGGTTTGTCCCCCTTGAGCAAGGTGATGCTTTGTACTTGGCTGTAATCTCTTAACACCATCACCGTCCCCAAGTGCAGATCCCATTCTAAAAAAGACTTCCCCCAATTCCTGGTGGCTGCCGATCTCTCCTGAACATAGGTAAATCGATTTTGAAGGAAGAAGTTGCACCAGTGGTGGAGGCAGGTGGGCAAACGGGTAGGGCAGAGATGGTTTTCTGGAGAGTACACTTGGATCTCTTCTCCAGATATCTAGCATGTGCTTAAGAGGTTTTTTTTTTTTAAGTTTGAAAAAAACTCCATTGTGAAAAGTGAGTTATGAAGAGTGCTCTTTATTTGAAACCTCCACAACACAGACGCCAATCTTGTCTCGCATTGAATCATTAGCTGTGCACATCAACACATTCCAAGCACAAATTAAGAAATGCAAACAGAACAAAAAAATATATATATATATAATTTTTTCCCCTATCCAAAGGTTTCAAGTCTCAATGCAGCAAATCCTTCTGAACACAGAATCTGAGGAGCACACTGTTCAAACAGTTGGGACAAACAGGTCCCTGCAAAGGCTACTGCCTTTTAAACACATGGGGTGGGGATCATGGACGGCATGGAAAAGGGAGGGGTGGTGAGGAAACGGGAGAGGGGGAGAGAATGAGCAGAAGAGGACCAGGTATGCGCTGGGGAAGATGGGGCAGCTGGGACACACACATGGTGAGTTGGTGATTTCATTTATTGGTTTTTGACAACTTCTTTCCGGTTCTTCTTTAATATTCCCCCCTCCCCAGGTCCGAACAATGGTAGAAAAACCCCACAGAGGTGGGCAGGGCCTTATTAGGCCAGCCCAAAGCCTTCAGAGCACTCCTGGATGGCCAATAGTAGCATGTGGCGGAGCTTCTCAAAGCTCTCATAGGCAGGCAGGTCCAGTTGATTAAAACTAGGGAAAGAAAAAATATCACTCTGTGACAAAAGATGATATAACCAAATCTCTGTGTTCCCATGATGCCTACTGACTGTTCCCCCTGAGGGAACCTACTCCTCACTTCTTGCTGACTCCCAATCTTGTCCCAGCCCAGTTTGCCCTCCCCTATCTGGCTCTAAAACTGGCCATTAGACATCAAAGACACAAATCTGACCCTGTCACTCCTCCTAAAACACTATGGCCTTGCCTACAGGATAAAGTACAAGCTCTAAAGAGGTATTAGAGCGTTACTGGTGATCTGACCTCTGCTGAGTTCTTTAGGCTTCTGCTCCCTTTAACCCCTCCTTGCTACAGCCACACTGTGCCTTGGAACACACCATGCTCTCCTGCGGTGGTGCTCACCTGCCAATGTCTCCCCAGATTCCGTTCTGTGTCTAGCCCATCTTCTCGTCTTAAACATCACCTTCTCCCTAGAACCACCACACTGTGAGCTGCCCAAGGTCTAGGACTGGGCCAGCTTTGTGTTCCCAATCTTGGGTAGGGGCCTACAAGTGTCAAGCATGCAAGCTCAAGCTGAACATTGAAAAGGAGAAAAAAAACCCCTTCCTCTTACCATGTGTGAGCTGAAGGCAGGCGATCTGTGGACCTGTCGTCTCGATGGATCTGAAACTTCTGAATGCCATTCATGCCTTCGAGGGCAGCAAAGCCTTGCAGGGGCACCTTGGAAGTACCTGTGACAAACTGGAGGAACTTGGCACGATCAGCTTGGTCAAAAGAACGCAATGCTCTCCAGAACCACTGGATCTGTAGGAAGGGACATAAGAAGCCAGTGTTAGGTAGAGAGTTCCTGAGGGATTGGGGGATAGAATCTGGGAAACAGGGCTGGACTTGGAATCTTAGGCAAGTCCCTTCTGTTGGATGGGCTTCAGTCCCTTTATTCATAAGATAGGTAACAATATCACCTGAAAATACGTTCCAGAAGAACCAAGAATTAGATATAGGTAAACTGTCATCCACGACCCCCTTCCTCTAAGAGTACTGGTTTATTTGTTATCACACAAATTAGCACTGCCTAGGGTAAAAGGACCACACCAGGAGGGATGCCAGTAGCAGCTCACCTGAATAGAGTTAGACTGGTACTTGTGGTATTCAGTGTTGGATTTCAGATCATCAATGTCGATGGTGGGCAGTCCTGATATGAGTAGCTCTAACTCCTGCTCAGTGAAGATGGAAATGAGGCGCTTTGGAATGATCTCGTAGAAGCCTTCTAAGAAAGCTGCCAGCTGTTTGCGGATGGCTCCTGGAAAGAGAACCAAAAAGCCACATGGCTTCTAAACTCACACAGTTCTTAGAGGCCAGAGATCCCCAATTTGGCTCTTGGTGCTATTACGGTGCTGACTGATCTGTCTCACCTACCACTGTTTCTAGGCCACTATATGAGAAAGTGGATGAAATTAAGTATTTTTTAATCAGGTGTTTTGACTCCTTTTGTGCAAGGTATTTGTGGCTGTGTCACAGGGGAAGAGAACAAGAAATGCTTGTGAAATGAATGAAGCCTTATTTCTTCCCATATCGAGCAACTAGAGGTCTAAAGGACATTTACCCTACCTGTCATTCTCATCTGGCACACCAGGTGTACATATTCCTTCTTATTCTCCTCTGTTACCAAGATGTTAGCCCCATTGGGTTTGAGGTCACGAACTTCACAGACTCCAAACTCTTGGACCTAGAACAACCAAAACACCAATCATACAAATCAGGCTTGGTCTAGGATGGGACTAACAGATACCTGGGAACGCATCCTAAACTTGCCATGTTCTGGGCAGAGAGATGAGGCAAGTCCACACAAAATAGTGACTTTTCTCATTACCCAGTAGCTCACAACTCCCCTGATAGGGAAAGGCTGAGGGAAGGAAAGAAGGAAATTATTCTTTGGCCCTAAGCCACACAAAGGCGGCAGAGAGTAAGGCAACCGTCAAAGGTAAAAGGAAAAAAGGCATGGCTAACATATGTAATGTGACACGACGGAATCTTTAAGGAAAACAATGTGTGGGGGAAGAGTAAACTTAAAATTTTTGTTTTTCACTTATTTCTATTTGTACGATTTTTCTACAGTGAAACTACCTTCAGGAATGAAGAATTACACATGGGAGCATTTTTTGTAAAGGCAAGACTAGGTAACAGTCTAAATCATTTTACAAATTCTGGTTTTTCTGTTAGTGATACCCCTCACAAACACCCACTGCTCTCTGCCCGGTAAGGCTTTAAGAAGTCAAGGTGCTTCCTTAAAATTGTGATAGGTTATCTAGTGTCAGTTCTAAGGTGATATGGAATGGGTCTCCTAGACTGGCTGAGATGTGCTATGGTCAGCATTTCCTGATGTACCTCAGTGCTGAAGGTGAGGTCATAGCCTAGTGTGGAGACATCATTTTCTAGCAGATAAACCAGGCCCTGGTAGAAGTGGTAATCTTCACTCTCCATATCTGTATATCTAGAAAAACACAGTTAAGGTTATGGGTTGGAGGGGTGGGAGGAAGAGGCAGCACAGGAATGGGACACAAGAAAAAACCTGACCCCCGGGGCTGAGAACAGTCCCAGGACTATGCCACATCCTCACCTGACAGACTTGCCCAAGATGTGTTTGTAGAAGGACCGAGTAAAGTAGCACTCCAGAAGGCGGTTGTCATATACAGCTTTGGCCACAATGCGTCCAACAAACTTGAAGTAACTGAGGTGGTTGGGGTTGCAGTGGGAAGATGGATTGATGGTGTAGGTGACTCGATCACCAGGTGAGGTACGGAACAAGGCATACATAGGGTTAAACATCTCTCGAGAGATGATCATATACCACTCCCGCAGGAGCCCTCCAGCATCCTGCCCTTCTTCTCCTTCAAACACTATATACCTGCATAAGAGAGCAGAAACAGAGGAGAGCTGTGCAGAAAGCCCAGAACTAATCCAGTCATTCATGCAACACTACCCAAGCAAGAGGCTGTAAAGCAGTCTTTAGGGAGTACATTGTCAGATGAAATGGACAGAAAGTGCCAGGAGAGCCCAGAGGTGGGGTGGGGATCTAGGACCAAAAGCATCACTGACAGAGATGTCATCCTGAAATATCAGTAAAGGTTCATCAGTATTCCAGAAAACGCCAATAGGAAAGGCATAAGAGGCCTAAATGAGGCCTCACCTAGGGCAAGTGGGGAGAAAAGTGATGTTTAGAGAGAGCTAAGCCCAGAGTCCAATTTCTTTAAGGTGGAAGAGCTATTTGGGAAGACTGACTTTCTTGTGTTATGGCATAGATGGTGAGCCCACTCCACGAGGTAGAGGAAGGAATCATTAAACTATTCCAATAGGTCTCTCACCCCACCGGCTCTTATACTTAGTATTGCAAACTGCCAATCTCCTCTAGGTGGCTTAAGACTCATCAGTGAGCAGTTACCAATTTGGTGGAGGCAACTCACACAAGTGCAGACTTTCCCTAACCCAGGGTACCATTTGCTCAGCAGGCTTCCCATTCCTAGTGTAACAATGGTGAAAACTCTCACTGTAAAGCCATCAGGTGTATCCTTGTAAACAAAGACTTTCCTGTCTGTCCTGGGAATTGTTGGATAGCTCAGCCAAAGAACCAGCCAGCAGACCAGGCCCAGAAGACACAGTGAGATTATCTAAGCCAGAGTCCTATGGAGAATTCCTATCGGGGAGGGCAGTAACTCCCTATATTTGAGACTGGAGTATGCTATCGCTACTGTGTAGGAGGCCACCCCTCCCCCACCCCTCAGTCTTTTCTCAGTTTGGGGCCCTTACAATCGATTCTTCATTTCCTCAGGAGATTTGCGATGCAGCTCACGATAGGAGTCTTCAAACACATGGTCACGACGGACATGCACGGCCATGTCTTCTTTCCGGAGCCCTTCGTCTAAACGCTCCAGCTCTTGGCGGAAGTATCTTGGGAGGTATGAAAGGAAGGAAAACAGGACTGAGGTGGTAGAGCAAATTTCTGTTTGCCTGATTAGGATGAAGACCCACAATGATGTTCCCTCCATCCTCCAAACACTCTGTTCTCTGCTCCCTACCTGCTTGGGAAACGCCCAGCAGTTGGTAAAGGTAGACCATTCATTATCAACTCTAACTTGTTCCCATCTCCTCTGAATAAAGGCCCACAGAGATCATGGCATGGAATTTCTACCACAAGCAGGTAAGCCACGTTACATGTGCGGGAAGGAGGAGAGGAGTGGGGATAACTCCAGGAGTGTTGTGGAAGGCCCTGAGCCCTGTTGTGAGCATACCACAGCCACCTCCATCACCTCAACGGTTAGAACAGGACTTTAGAAATCACGTGGCTCTCATTTCACTGATGAAAAATGAGATGGGGTGAAAGCCAGGGAATATTTAGGTACGGTGATTGTCAGTGGCACAACTTAGTCTCTTCGCTCCTCGCCAGCATCATTCCAAATGCTGCCTCCACTAAGGGAAACTTCTAGCACCAGGAGCAACTCTGGCTCCTTTCTGGGAAGGGAGATGACATCTGGGGTATTCTCATCAGCTCCCACAACATCTAGGGCACATACTTGCGCTTGACATCAAAGTCGAGGACACGAATATAGTCTACCAGGACGGCAAAAGGCCCATCGGCGAGGTGAGTGGTGGACTGCCGTAGGATCTGGTTTAACACAGTGCGGTGAGTCTCTGAGGGGAGAAATGATAGCAGTAATCAGCATACAGGCCCCAGAACGTGTCAAGACGGCCAACCAGCAAGCAATTCTCTCTTCTTTTTTCTTGTTTCAGGGGTCCAAAAAAGAACTAGCCAAAGCTAGGGGCCATCCTTGAGGTGTGAATATAAATCTGAGCATTTCTACCCGCCCTGCTGCTTGGCTTCCCATGTCCTCAGGATAAAATCCAACCCCTTAGAGTGGCCCACAAAGGCTTCCTGAGCAGGCCCCTACTGACCTCACTAGGCTCACTTTTCACCTCACACACACATATTCTCTCTCTCTCACGTTCTTTCTACTAAATCAGCTAAGGATAAACTGTATGAAATGACCCTGTATAGCATGAAACCTTCTATACCCGGGGGCCCAAGAGGTCCCTGTACCTGCAAAGCGAAGGAACTTCTGTGTGTCAGGGGGCAGGCTTGAGGAGATATGCATAGATGAGGGCTCCCGGGAGAAGAATGGGTCAAGGGAGGAAGGCGTGGCTGGGGTTAAGGGGGCAGGGGACAGTGGAGGAGGCTCGTCCTTGATGTGTGCCAGCTGGCTCTCGCGGGTGTCTCGGACAGGAGGCTTACTCTCCCGTTCTGTGGCATGTACCAGAAAGAAGGCCTCAACAGCAGGCTGTAGCACTGGGGGTAGGAATAACAGGGAGGTGACATTTTACTTCACAAACTTCAACATACAAACCCTCTTTGTCTTCATAAACAAATTACAAAAATAGTACAGAAGAAATAATAAAAACTTGTAAGAAGTCAGAGCTTCTTTGGAAGCAAAGAAAAATGGGATAGGCAATCAGTTAAAAAACAATTCTCCTTTGCATTCACATTACAGACACCCTGAAGGAGAGGACTAACCTGGAAGGAAGAAAATTAAACTGGCAGAAATGGTCCCAGAGCACACCAGTGGGTTGGGACCTGGGTGCTCAGACCATCACTCACCTAGCACTGCGTGCTGGTCATGGGATTCCTCCAGTTCCTTTAAACATTCCCCCAGCATGTCCCACAGCTCATCCAGGCTCAGCTGCTCACTGAGCAGGGGAAGCTCAGGTGGCCTCTCCTCCTTTTCCTTCTCCCCTTGTGGGGTTCCATCAGAAGCTATAGGGCACACAGAAGAGAGACTCAGAAAGCTTTCGAGTTTTCTCCTTCACTTAGATTTTTCCCAGATCAAATGCAAATGCATTGGCTACTAGACAGCTCAAGCAGACAGGCCCACTGGCTGCTGAGTACCACTCACTGAGCAACATCTAAAAGCAAAGTCTAGCCCTACACTGGATTGCACTCAAATTTAAATGCAATAAAATTAATAAAATAACAAATTCATTTCCTCATTTGCACTAGCCACATTTCAAGTGCTCAATAGCCACATGTGGCTAGTAACGACCACAAAGTCCTACTCGACAGTGCTAGTCTGGCCATTGCCGCCATTAGCTCCCAGGAACAACGGTAGAACTTTGGATGGTTGCCTTCCAGTTTATAAAGTGTGTTTTAGGACATCATCCTCACTGAATTCTGATAGCTGCCTTGGAAACAGGCTGCCTTTCCTCCATTTTCTCTCGCAAGGACAGGGCCAGAATTTAAAAATATGTCTTTCTAAATCTGATGCCTTTTGAATTAGTTATCTTGTCCTGGGACAGTTTAAAATTCCAAGAAGCCATGGTGTGATAAAAGGACCTCCACTGCTGGTACTTTTCCTGGTACCAACTGGGGGGCTTAAATTCTAAACTCTCCTCAGTAGCCAAGCAAGCCCCAGCTCATCTTCTGGACAGGGAAGCAGCAACTTCTTCCTCTCCCCTGTGCCTACACCTGCTCTACATAGGTTTCTTCCTGATCTTTGCTTTTTATCCTCTACCCAAATCCTGACTTTTCTTCAAGGATCTGATAGCCCTACGTTTGAATCCTGGGCTCTGACACCTGCAGATTGTGTGACCTTGGGTAAAAGAAGATGGATAGAGAACATGAGAATAACGTGTATCTCTCAAAGTCCTGAGAGACAGTCAGTCAGTGCACAACTGACTTCAAGAAATGCTGCTACTGGCCGGGCACGGTGGCTCACGCCTGTAATCCTAGCACTCTGGGAGGCCGAGGCGGGCGGATTGTTTGAGCTCAGGAGTTCGAAACCAGCCTGAGCAAGAGCGAGACCCCGTCTCTACTAAAAATAGAAAGAAATTAATCAGACAACTAAAAACATATAGAAAAAATTAGCCGGGCATGGTGGCACATGCCTGTAGTCCCAGCTACTCAGGAGGCTGAGGCAGGAGGATCGCTTGAGCCCAGGAGTTTGAGGTTGCTATGAGCTAGGATGACGCCACTGCACTCTACCTCAGGCAACAGAGTGAGACTCTGCCTCAAAAAAAAAAAAAAAAAAAAAAAAAAGAAATGCTGCTACTAACAGCATTCGTTGTGTGCCAGGTACTTCTCTAAGCGTTATACATGTGTTAATTCATGTAATCCTAACAATTATGAATGTCCCTATTTTAAATGAAGAAACTGAACAAAGAGAGGTTTGCCTCAGGTCCCAGAGCCAGTAAATGGGAGAGCCAAGATTCAAAACACATGCTGTCTCCTATCACCGTTTCTTTACAATAGGAATCACAGTGTGTTTTGGTTGTCAAACACCTGTTAACATTTACAGAAACCAGTGTTCACTGGAATAAACTGGAAAGCACTGAGCTTATATATGTTGGGAGCAAGGGATCCAGCAGACATTCTGTAAGATTGGGTCTCCCTTTTGCTTGGCTAGAAACAGGAAGTAGTACTGACCAATAGATTGAGTATCTTGAGCACTGGGAGATGGCTGGTCCACATCCATGGGTGACTCCTCCCTCCGGACAGATGCTTCTGATTGGCTAGACTCCGACTGGATAAAAGGGAGACAAAGTCACATAAAGGGTGCAACTCTGCTTTCCTTCGGGAGAGGCTAGAGGTTGGTCTTTCTACTTCTTACACACTGAGCTTAGAAAGAAGCTTCCAATATTTGGCCAGGAAACTCTGTAGCTCTCCAGGACAAAGGAATGGATTTTCCCACCTCTTTTGCTGTCCTCCACCCTAAGTTTGCAAGCTTTTCCAAAGAGCTCCCTGGATGCCTGCATTTCCTACAGTCTACTCCAGACCTGTGCCCAGTCAGAACCAGCCTCCTGGATACAGACTGCAAATCTTCTTTTGAGACAGGTGTGTGTGTTTGTGTGTGTGTTTTTTGTGTGTGTACATATAAGACTCGGATGGGTGGAAGGTAGGTTTGCTCTTTGTTTCTGTTTGCTCACAAAAGAGAAAATAATAGGGGAATTTGAGCAACCTTTCATGGGTGAGATTATTTAAAAAGCCAATATTTTATCAGGTGATAGGAAGGAGACTGGGCAAAAAAAAAATATTCATTCTAGAATAACAACTCCATTTTCCCTTTCTACCTTCCTGGAGTCACTGCCCCTAAATTCTAGGCTTTTCCCAGCCTACCCAATAAAACCATACCGTGTTAAGGGTAATTATACACAAAGAAAAACCAGATCTCAGGATATCTTTATTTCCTGGATCGTGGGAAGGTGACTTGCATGTTGCAAGGACAGGAAAAAAATGAGAGTGCCACAGCATACATATGTGATGCCAGGCTTTTATTGCAGCCACTCTGTGTTGGGATCCCAACACTGAACTGGCTACTTAAGCACCTGAAGGTTTCCTCCTAAAAGTGTCTGAGTGCCTAGGTACCAAGGGATTACAGAGAATAGAGGCAGAGGCCAGGGTGGAGGGAGCAGCCATAGACAGAAGTGGCTGTGTGGGATGTGTACCAAGCTTGGGGGACTTTCAAGGGTAGGATTCCTGAGATGTCTCTGATGCACCTGCATTGTTCCGTGAGACTGAAAAAAATCTTCATCCCATATCCCCTTAGAACCCAAACACTTAGCATTAGGCAGTTTGCAAAAGCGCCACTATTGACTGGATAGCTGGGAGTAGGGTATGATGGCCAAAGCTTTAAATCAAACCAAACCAATCAACAAATAAGAAACCACCAACAGAAAGCACCTTCTTATCTAGAAGCATTCATACAGCAAACTTAATGCAAAAGCATACAGGGTAAGCGCAGTGAAACCCCACTGATGACATGGTGGGGGCATGAGGGGAGAGACAAATGAATGAGGGGCCACAGGCATCATGCTAACCGTTGCTGCTTGTTGCTGTCTCCGCGCCCTTTGACCCTCACGTACCATTTGTATAATGGCATCAGCCTCAGCCTCCAGCTGCCGAACAGCTGCCTGGATGCTGCTAGCTGAGCCTAAACCGGAGGAACCTGGGAGGAAAAAAAAAAAAAAAAAAAAAAAAAAAAAGGAAGGCAACATATAAAATGTAGGAAGAGGGGATGCCCAGTATTCTCTCTCCTATCTCCTGGGCCGTCACAGGGCATTTTGCTGAGGTTTAGCTCAGGTAGCTTCAGAGTACTCATCACCAGGCAATAAGATTTACCACTGTAGATAAGGGCAGGGGGCATGGTGCTAGACAGACAGATGGTTTTATGTATGAGGGTTCTGTGGAACAGAAGGAAAGAGGTAGGGAAAATGATTTGGCAGGCCATGGCTGAGGCAACATGGCTGCAGTGTTTTAATTAGACTTAATCAAGGAAGGAGAAAGGAGGTGTACTCGGTGAGTAGAGTCTCATTCAGCAAAAGGTTGGTCCCCAACTTCCTTGCCAGATTTCCGCTCCCCCATAATTCCCACTTCCCCTAATGAATTTCCTATGCAGACAGCTTGAATGAAATACAGAATAGAGCCATCGACATTTTAAAAAAGGATCATCATTTTCCTTTTGGAAAAGGTCAAACAGGAAAGAGACAGGACATTACGTCCTGCCCCTCCAGGGTCTCTGGCTTTACCACCAACCCTACCCTTCAACTGGACACTCTAGTTTCATACCTAGCCTGCCTGTCTGCTTGGCTTTCTTGTTAGCTCGGCGTGTGTCGTCCCGGAGCTGGATGATGACCTGCAGTACCCTCAAGAAGAACTTCTGGGTAGATGTCTTGGATGTCAACATGGACATAGAAGGCAGCTGGAGCTCCCGGCCACCCAAGGGTCGCTTCTGAGATGCCACAATTACCACATTCTCAGCCATGTCAAACCTGGATAGTGTAGAGGTGGCTTGCGTATATTGACAGCATCAAAGCATAAACACCCAGAGCAAGCAGGGCTTCCTGGTGTCAACCACAGGGGTAAGGAACTTCAGAAAAAAATCTTATAAGTAGGGAGAAATAGAAAAAATTGGGTCAAGTGTGTATAGGACAGATAGGAAAATTGCCCAGAAAAATAAAGACCAGGAAACCAGCAAAAGCCACTTTTCAGACTGTCCCACATTTGAGCCCCCAGCCCAAGGGTAGCTACCACCCACCTGCTCTGCATTTTGCCTTTCAGCTTCGTGGTCTGCGGCTGCTCCTCAGGCAGGCCATCAGGAGAGAGGGTCTCACACTGGGCTCGCCGCTGCTGTTCCAGGTTGTATTCCCGTAGCTCAGCCAACAGGGTGCCTGGGCAGGCAGAGGAGCCAACAAGTGTTCAGAGACTTCCCAAATCTTTCTAAGAAACCTGCCCAGGCCGCTCTTTGCTCAGCTGCAGAGAACCCAGAGTGAGGAGGAATTTTGCTCTAGTCAGCTTATTATGTGTGCTCATGAATCAACTACCTGGGACTACCAATTTACCCAGCCACAGGAATCTGTTCAATCTACACAAAATACAGCTTGGTGAAGATGAAAAAGTATCACTTTTGGAGCCAGACAGGCCACAGGGTCTAAATCCTGTATATCTCTTGAACTTACCAAATTTTTGTGGTGATCTCAGGCAAATTTCTCTACACCTCTCCCAATTTGTTTCTCATTTTAATATTTGGAATAATACTGCCTAACCTCACAAGGCTGTTGTGAGAATTAAGAGATAATTATGTAACAGAGTGCCTAGACAGTGCCTGGCCCATAGGTGTTGAATAAATGGTAGCAACCAAGAAAGGTCAGAGGCTGGAGGATAAATTCTTTCTGGAAGAGCCATATAATTCTCACAGAGCAAAGAATATCCTGAGTTCAACAGGCCAATCAACTCTCCTATCACCTCAACTTCAGGAACACTGTGGGGAAGGAGAGTGATAACTAAGTAGGTAGCCAAGAGCTAGGGGGATCCATGATTGGGATGTGGGTGGGAGAGAGCAGAGAGACTACTGAAAGAAAACCTGGCTCTATTCCTTGATCCAATCACTTTATCAGCCTGGGTTTTAGCTTTCTTCCCAGTAAAATAGGAAGACGATATAAACGAAGCAATTTGCAAGTGTTAGAATTTTTGCACCCTCATAACTACACAGTAATAAGAGGGTGTATTTTGACTCTACAACTTCTGAGGCTGAGTGAAGTGTGGGCACATCTTTGAGCTGGTGAAGTTGCCTTAGCAGCCTAATCATGGGGCTCGTATGGGTACCCAGAACGAAGAAAGGGGGCACTGCTGTTCCCATGTATTCTCTTTTCCCTTTGCTAAGCACTGATTACCTACTGTGTGCCAGGGAATGGGGATAAGGAGAGAAACCCTGCATTGCTTTCAATAACTGAGCAGAGGGAAGCAGATGACAACCCGGTGTTACCAGTGCTATGACAAAGGGAGCATGAGGGCTGTGCTACAGGGGCATGGAGGAGGCTGATTCAGCCTGGGGACTCAGGGAAGGCTTCCAGAAAGAGGTGACACCTAAGTGGAAGGTTTCACAAAGACAGAATGCTTTACTCCTACCATTACCTATCTGTTTACAAAGGGTATAACCCAGATGGCGGGCTCCGTTCAGTAGCAGCTTGAGAACAGTGTCCCGGGTGCCAGAGTCCCCACGAGAGAGCTGCAGTAACACATTGGCTGCATCCTCTAGCCCTTCTTCAGAACAAGAGTGGGATGTCAACACCTGGGAAAAAGAAAGGAGAAGGGATAAGCCCTGGGAACTCCCAGACCGAGAACTAAAGCACTATCTACCCTGTCTGCCCTTTCCCCCCAACCTTGGCAGCTCAGAAGAGCTTGGACTCACCTCCACAGAGAGTTGTAGCTGGTTTTCAGTGAGGCCAGAGGATACCATCTTAAAGTCTCCACTGCTGCTGCCCCCATCACCCACCTTGGCTGGAGACTTGCTGCCCTTAGTAGTAGTAGGAGCTTTGAAGAAACAGAAAGAACATGGTAAGCCTTTGTGAAACTCATGAACCAGAGACTTAAGTGGCAGAACCAAGGAACTGCTGAACTGTCCAGGGCTTTAAAATGGGAAAGGAGTAAAAATGAAAATCTACCCACCAAAGCCAAATCTAAATGACTTGGGATGCTAAGGACTCTTATGACTGTACCTTCTAAGGCGACAAAGAACCCGAGGCATTTCTTCCAACTCTTTCCCTACCATCATAGCCCCCTCTATCCTTTAAAACTTAGTTTTTCAGACAATTCCTACCAATCTGCTGCAGGGCTCATTCCCTTCCTATCTTAGGATGGTCTGGCTACTCTGATTCACATTATATCCTGCCTGCTCCTGAACTATATCCTATGAGAACTGGCTCCCTCAACCAGGGTGGAAAGGCTGGAAGTTCCTTGAAGACAGGGCCTTTTCTCTCTCTTTTCCTTTTGGCCTAGCCTAGGGAGGCCGCATTCAGTGAACGCCTGTTGGCCTTCACAGGAGTGTCTGTGTGTCTGAGGGAGGGAGGGAGGGGAAGTGGGGGGGGGGCGATGGGGAGGGGGAGAGGGAAAGAGAGAGAGAGAACTGGGACAGATGAGAGTGAGAACGAACACATTCCACTCTCACAAACACAAACGAAGCCGATCGCTATCATTTAAGGAAGACTACTGGGATGGGGGAAGGGGAAGGCAGGTGCCACAGCACACACCCCAGAGCTCCCAGCCTACATCCACACTTACTTGAAACAGTAGTGGTAGCAGTCGGGGGGGTAGTCACTGTGGTCGAAGCAGCTACGGAAATAGCTGTGGCAGCAACCAGGGCTGGAGCAGAAGTGACAGGGGTGGTTGCAGCAGGGGGTGTGGGCGTGGTGGAGGCGGCAGTGGTGGTGGTGGCGGTAGACGTGGTTGAGGTGGCAGTAGTGGTGGAGGAAGCACTGTTGCCAGAATTAGCCTGTGCTTCCGACACTTTGTTTTCTGGGAGAGCAATTGAGATAAGAGAAAGGAGTCTGAGGAGTTTCTCTGTTAAGAGAGAGCTCCGTCGGATGACTGGGTGTGACAACATGTTCATGAGCTGCCCCAGCGGAGAGGCCTCAAGGCTGTATGGGGCGGCTTCCCCCTCGCCACCAGCGCTCACTGGCACTGACTTCACGGAGTTCTTGCCTTTCCGGCTAACATTCATGTTGTCCAGTTTTACCAGTAAGTCCCAGAAGTCTGTGCAAATGCCAATGCTGGTGGACTGTGAGGAGCACGGGCTGCAGGCCTTACTGCCCCTCTCCCGATCGCTCTCACAGTTTGTTTCTTTGGTCCGCTGCTGTGTGAAGTGGCTGGGAAACACCTGCCAGGAAAAGGATAGGCTTGGTCTAGGGGATCTCCATAGAAGATAAGCCTCCCTGACAGGGAAAGATAACTGAATTGGTTCCCAGACCCTCCTTTCCTTTGGACAGCTTTGGTAACACAGGAGATGTCATATAGGAGTTTTATCCAACAGATGGCAAAGCAGCCTAGAGAAATGAACAAGGGCTTTGTAGCAAAACTGATCAGCAAAGTTTTCTGAGCCTCAGCCTCTGCACTTGTAAAATGGGGAAGACTATACTACTTTGCAAAGTTGTTGAGATTAAATGACATAACGCATTTTGCACAGTGCCTGGCACAAGGCAGGCCCTCACTTTGTGGTAGCAAAGTTTATTATTGAAAGAACACTGATCGGATCAGAACTAAGTTCTAAGTCTAGCTCCACCACTTCCTAGTCACATGACAAAGCCACTAAAATGTTCTGAATCCCAGCTTCATCTGTAAAACAGACAATGCATAAAAATTGTAAAGAGTGAAGATAAAAATCCCACAAATTAATTGGACAATTTCCGAGAAACAACATAGGGCTCAACACTTAAAATAACAGCAAAAAGTGAAGACGTGCTGGCCCAAGAGTTCAGATTTCACCCAAGCTGTTGCTGCCACCCCTCTTCTATCCCCAGGAGTTGGGTTTCTTCAAGCCCCTCACCTTGGCCAATTGAATGAGTGTATCCAAAACGTGTCTGCAGACAACAGGAGCAGCCTGGGGGTGGATGTGGACAGTGGAGCCACTGCTTGCATGCTTCTCAGTATGTTTGCGCCCCACTGAACGCTGGATCTGGAATATATTAGTCCTGCAGCCTAGGGCTGCATCCATGGATACTGAGAGCCAAGAAAGCTGGTTGGAGCTCTTAGACTCCATCTTATGTAGCAGGTCCAGGGGACGGTTCTCATGGATGCCTGACCCACAGCTCTTGCTTGACTTTTTGCCCTTTTCCTCACTTGTGGTGAGCTTGGGTGTTTCAATGCATAGCTCACTCTCACTGCTGCGCTGCAAGATGGAAAGTAGGCTGCGGATGACCCAGTGGCGGGTCTGGGCATGGTAGCAGAGATTTCTCAGTACTCGGTGTAGACGGCTAGTATTGAGCTTTGGCTCATCCACGAAAAGTAGGACCAGGAGACAAGACAGGGCTTCATGGTCCAGAAGGAGCCGCCCTCGGAGGCGGAGGAGAGTGTCCACATTACTGCCAGAAGGCCTAGAAACAGAGCATGGTTTCTGGGTAACACGTCAGCTAGAGCTCTAGGATTAGGCATAAGCCTGGGGAAGGGGAATGAGCTGGATACCTCCAAGGGGCTTCTTCATAGCAATAGCTGCCCTCTTAAGTGTCTACTATGTACCAGGCACTTTAAAATGCTGTAACATCTTCCTCACAGGGCTGCTGTACAGACTAGAGAATTACCCATTTTTGAGATGATGAACAAGAGGCTCAAGTAGGTTAAGTGATTTGCCCTATATCACACGACTGAGAAAAGAGCAGAGATTCCAGCCGAGGTTTGTATCATCTATTGATTGGTAAAAATCTGACTGTACCTAAGATCTAGGAAGCAATGCTTATTTCTGCCTTCTCCAGAGTACCAAGGAGTTGCCTGCCTTACGGGAAGTGATAATTCCCTTTATATTTTGTCATGTTGGGCCCACTGAGCTTTAGCCCAGTTAATAACTAACTCCTCTCTACTTCCTCTACCTAGATGCTACAAGCAAGGCAAATTGGTTTTCCTTCTTGCTAAAACCATAGCTAGGTACCTGCTGTCACAGCCTGCCTTTGTGATTATGCTCATCAGTAGCTAGATTACCCAAAAGGTTTGGCTTTTTGAAGGGGGAATCCAAAGATCTAGCTTTCCCACTCATTTAAGGAAATGGCCTAGAGAGGTCATCTAGCCTGCCTATCAGGATTTCAGCTTCTCCACCTATAAAATTAAGGGAGTTGGACTTACAGACTTGAGATGTGGCATGGTAAGGTGAAGAAAGACAAAGGTACCTGTTATGGCTGCTGCTGCCCCCCATCTGGAAGGTGCCACCTCTCTGCACGGCAAGGCGAGTGTATTGGACCCCACGGTTGCCACTCAGGCGACTAGTGAAAGCTGGAAGGAAAGAAAAAGAAAATTGACATGGGGAGGTTGGTAAGCTGGGTCTAGGTAATACAAAGCAGAGCAAATATAGCCTCATCTGGGCAAAGCTAGACATTCCAGAGCCCTCTCACTTGCCTCCCTCTATACCTGGGCTTCGAAGAATGGCGGAGAGTGCGGAGGTGCTGCTGTGCCCAAATAGACGCTCGTGCATGAGCTGCCGCTGCCGGGCTTCCTGCTCTCGTCTTAGGGCTTGAGCCTCAGCTGCGATGTCAGGTGGCATCACAGCCAACACACTGTCCTCCATGTCCTCTAGGACACTACGGCGCAGGTCTGAGGGCAGAGTCTGGATGAAGGTCACAGGGTCCATGGGGGTGTCTGAGCTGGCATTTTGTGCCAGTTCCCGTCGCTGCTGCTCAGCTCTCTGTTGCGCCAGTACCTACAGAGCAGAAAAAGTCAACGGGGGCATATCTCCTGCCAGGCAGCCTTGTCCTGCCATTTTCCCGCTCACGTACTTCCTCCTGAATGGCTGGAGGCAGGGCAGCCAAGAACTCAGGGCTCACTTCAGTCACGCCAGGATTCCCCACCACTGCAGGAGCTGAACTATTTGTAGAGGGAGCAGTCCGGGTTGGTGGACGGATACCCAGCTGGTTCTGTAGGACCTCTCGACGAATGTCATCAGGCAGAGCAGCCAGAAAAGAGGGGTCCACGCCTTCGGGGAGACTGATACCTGATGGGAGATGCAAGATGTGAAGGGACTTTCAACTCTACTCATGCCTAAGATGTACTTGGAGAAAAGAAACCCATGTCACTGCTTGAGGGAAACCAGCTTTACATGTCTTCGTTACTTGCAAAGGACATGGGGACATGCAGAGAAGGCTCACTCGCCTTCCCAGGGCTCAGACTAGCTCTTGTTATGCGCCACGTTCTTTGTGTACACTATTACTTAACCTTTATAAAGATCCTACCATGTAGACATTAACACCCCCTTAGTATCAATGAGGATCAGAGAAATTAAATAATGGCTCTAAGGTGTAAAGGTAGGATGTGGCAGAGTAGGGGAATCTGAGTGAGCTAAGATCATTTTGACTCCCAAAGGCTGGGCTCATCCTATCACGTCACACCAGCATCCCCTTACTGCCAGTCCTTCTTCCTGTACACACACGACTTCCCCATCTGGCTGTAACTGGCTGGTGGGCATTGCCATGCCAAAGGCCACTAGAAGCCGAAACAACTCTAGGATGACCTGAGCCCACATGGAGCTCACCTGCAAGGGGATCTTCTTCTTCACTGCTTGTTGAAGGCAGTGGCTCTTCTAGGATTCCTCGGGAATCTGCTCCGGAAATGGCCACAGCAGAATCTCTGGTGGAAGAACTCTCAGAGGATGCAGGGGGAGAGCTGAGGGAAATTATGCTCAAATTGTTTCTTGTATTATGTCTTCCCATTTATAAAACAGTCCTATAATACCCCTTTCTCATAGAAACCAGGTTGATCTCCCCAGCCTAAAAAGCATGTCCATTTGTTAGCAAGTATGAACATGGCTTGAAACACCCTCCAACACATCCTACCCTTCTCTTGTGACACGATGCTTACCTGTCTTCAGGTGGCTGGGAAGGTTCCCCTGTCCCATCACCCCTGCCTTGCACTTCTGCCACAACTGGTGGGGCATCCCCAGGAGTGGAGCTGCCTGCTGTAGGCTGCTCAGAACTGCCAGCTGCTGAGGTGTCACCCACAGCCTCCTCTAGGGTACAGGAAGCCAGGCTGCTGGTGTCCATGGGAGAGCCTTCCAGTTGACTGCTGACAGCTGTCAGTGCATCAGAATCCTCAGCTCTCTCTGGGGAAAGAGAGGCTAGGAGGAAGTCATAAGGAAAGGTTAAATCTCTGCCTCAAATCGGGACAACATGACAGACAAGGTCTCTGATAAGGTTGCTTCCTTAGGGCCAGTCAGCTTAGACTTGTCACTTCTCCCTTGCTGGATTTGCTGTTCCCCAGCAATCTCACCTGCTTTTTAAGGCTCAGGTCAAGCTATTTTTATCAATTGTTGAACATTTACTGTGTTCCAGGCAAGCCTGTGAAGTATCTTCCCTAGGCACCCCAGGTAAGGGATCTTGCCACTTTCAGATTCCATGCAGGTACCATTTGCACATGCATGTCATCTGTTTATCTACATGAACAAGGTTCCTTGAAGGAGAAAACCCCGACACCTTAAGGTCTCTCCAGAACACGTAACAGGCAGCATGGTATAGAGCAGGGATGACAAGCAGGTCTCAATTTACCCTGCTGGAATATTGTGCTGAGACAAATTTTGAGGTCCCATTTCAAACCAGGCAGAAATAGTGCCAGTGTCTACCAGGAAGATGGGAGAGCTGTATGTGTGGTGTGATGTGCGTGCCATCCTGGGAACTATGGAAGATGAGTAAGCTTTAGACAGATGTGAATTTTAATCCCAGCTCAACCACTTACTGAGTGACTTTGGGCTAATTATTTCACTTCTGAGTTTAAGTTTATTCATGGAGATAACACCATCTACTTTGGAGAGTAGTAGTTGTTTTTTTTTTTGTTTGTTTTTTAACAGACAGGGTCTTGCTATATTGCCCAGGCTGGACTAGGACTCCTGGGCTCAAGAGAGCCCAGGGACTCTGTCACTGGGACTACAGGCACGCACCACTATACCCGGCTGGAGAGTTATTTTTAAAATTAAATAATAAGCCTGATGTAGGATTCCCCCTCCCCTGCAACAACCAACTGCTCCAAGGAACAGCTCTGATCTGGTATACCCAGGGTGAGGGATAAGGCACAGTGCTATTTATGGTCCAAGAACTGGAGATCTGACTCTTTGTGGAACCTAAGAATAAAATCTTTTTTGCATCCCAGGTGGAAGGGGAAGATTTTAGCCCAGGAATAGAGTAACTGTCTCAATAAATGGTATCATCGCCAGTATTAGACACTCAACCATAATCACTTGAGGATATAGAGAGGAAACAAACATAAACTTCATCTAAGAAAGCTAATGAGCAAGCTGAGATCCCACTATTTAAGGATTTGAACTAATACTATTTCTCTCAAGCTAGAGAGTGAAGAGAAGCTACAAAGACATCCATTCTTCCCTCCTGCTCCACACCCTCCAAAAGTTGAAATTCTACTCACTTATAGTGGGAGCTGGGGATAACTCCATCTGAGTTGTTTCTGCTTCTCCACTTGGCCTTGCAGGACCCAATTCCTCTGGCTCTACAGGCATCAATAGCGGTGTAGAGCTCCCCCCTTCTCCAGCTGGGGACTGCAGCTCCTGAGGAACCTCTCCCAAGGCTGGTGGGGGTGGGAGTGTTAGTTGCTGTTGTGAGGGCTGCAGAGTGCCAAGGGTCTCCTTGGACTCAGATGTAGCTGCATCAGTTGGAGTTGTTGGGTAGCTGTCAGGCATAGGAGTCCCATCTTTCTCGGAAAGAACAATAATGGGGGTTAAGGGGCAATCAGCCAATGACCAGGGAAGCCACCCCAAACAGCACATGTGGCTTGACAAGTATCCCACCTAGCCACTGATGTAGGATTCCCTCTCCCCTGCAACAACCAACTGCTCCAAGGAACAGCTCTGGTCTGGTATATCCAGGGTGAGGGATAAGGCACAGTGCTATTTATAGTCTAAGAACTGGAGATCTGACTCTTTGTGGAGCCTAAGAATAAAATCCTTTTTGCATCCCAGGTGGAAGGGGAAGATTTTATGCCACATAGATAGGGCGAGGCTAAATATCTCTGTAGGTATACACAGAAAATCTATCTACCAAAAGCCCACTGACCTTCCCACTTCCTCATCTATTTGGAACAAGAAATGGTCAGAATTTCCCCCACAACTCTTAACGTATACTTTCTATTCCCTCTGTACATTCTTGTCCTATCACTAAGTGCAGTTATTACACAGCTGAAGAATAGGAAAATGTTTTGAGTTCATGCCCAAAGGTAAAATATTCAATTACATGCTCTAATCAATAAAGGACAAGTCACTTTATAATGGTATCTGTGCCTCACCCTAAATATCATCTGTCCCCTTCCACCTTCCTTTCCTTCCAGTCCCGATTATCCAAGGAACATTCAGAACTTTGTCTGATGGAGGCGACACTGCCAAGACTAAGTGCAAATATGCCACACACCAGGGAAAGTAGTAAGTTGTATAGTTATCTTCTAATTGGGGCCTAATATCCCTACCCCACAACAATACAACTTACTACCTCACCCCGGCATGAGCAGAATCCTCTTGTAAGGGCAGGAGGCAAAAGGCCATTTCACCTGGTGGCAGACCCTTTCGAAGACCCTTTGCTAAATTAAGGGCACCAGGACATTTACCCTCCTTCATTGCTTTAAAAAATACTGTGTAGGCTTTGGTATGATCATTTCCCAACGCAAGTGTCAAAGAAGACAGAAGAGTAGGGAAGCAGAAGAAAGGGCTGAGGAAATAGGGGTGGGGGAGACATATAATATCATATGGACCAATTGTTAGAACCACAAAATGGCTACTGACCGTTGTTAAGAAGATAAGAAGAAATAGAAAGCCTTTGGTCATCATACCATTTAGCCCACAGATCTACCTTCCCCAAAAGCAGAGTGCCCAAGACAATGTTTAGACTTTTTTTTTTTATTTTTTATTTCAGCATATTACGGGGGTACAAATGTTTAGGCTACATATATTGCCTTTGCCTGCCCTACCCGAGTCAGAGCTACAAGTGTGTCCATCCCCCAGATGGTGCACACTGCACCCATTAGGTATGAATATACCCATCCCCTTCTTCCCCCGCCATCTGCTCGACACCCAATGAATGTTACTATTATATGTGCACATAGGTGTTGATCAATTAATACCAATTTGATGGTGAGTACATGTGGTGCTTGTTTTTCCATTCTTGGGATACTTCACTTAGTAGAATGGGCTCCAGCTCTATCCAGGATAATACAAGAGGTGCTAGATCACCATTGTTTTTTGTGGTTGAGTAGAAGAAACTCCATGGTATACACGTACCACATTTTATCAATCCACTCATGTATTGATGGGCACTTGGGTTGTTTCCACATCTTTTCAATTGTGAATTGTGCTGCTATAAACATTCTAGTGCAGATCAACAAATGTTTAGACTTTTAGATTCCATGAACCAATAAAATCTAAATAGGACATCCCATCAACATAATTTAATAAAAATATTTTGATACCAAGGAATTAGGAAAAATGTAATTTCTAAATATGGCATAAATTCAGCTTTATGAAAAAGGTATTAAAACTCCCTGATTTTGCATTTCCATGGAGGACCGGCATTTGAGAACCACTGTCATCAGTTGTTCTCATGAAGCACCACACCATCATGGTTACCAAAGGACCAACAACCTCAAAGATGTGCATGCTCAATTCTCACTACCCATGCCAGAATGATGCATAACCAGAACGAGAACCTGAACAAAGCATCGGAGGGAATGTGTACCACCGTGGGAAAGACAGTAGACTGTATAGTTATCTCCAAGATGGGGTATGACCCTAAAACTATACAATCTACTACCTCATCCCACAGAGCACCAGTGTCCATCTTCAGCCTACAAGGGCCAGCTACTCAGAAGGGTTAGGAGCAAGAACTAAATGATCAATCAGCAAAAAGGGGGAAAGGAAAGGAGAGTTACCTGAGAGGTTCTGTTCAGTGGAGTCGTTTGTCTTAGGCGCAGTACACTGCAAAGAGAAGGGACAGACCAATATGGGATCTTGCAAGCATATAAGATAGAGGTCAACTGTAACAGTCACCATATTGCAACTAAACAATCCAGGAACTCAGTGACCTGATGGAAAATGCTTTGGCCAGGTGACCAAAGGAAGGTGCTCATTTCATCATGCAAATATATGTCCAATTTCTTAATATATATTCACATTCAAGAATGGCTTGGGGGCAAGGGGGAAATTGCAAGGGGTGGGGGAATTAAATAATGGGAGGAAAGGATAATAAAAACCACCTCAGGGCTGGGCATGATCATGAGACTAGCAATTTCTTAGTTTCACTTACATATTTTTCCCTTCCTTAGGCTTATTTTGTCCACTCTAGCCTTTTCAGTCACATGCTACGTTTACTTTCCATCCTTTATCATGTGTTTGAAACAATGTTACTATTTATTAGGTAAAAAGTTCTATATAAAGATACTTGTTAGAACAAGCTTGTTATTATAACTGAACACTTCAATATCCTTATTTTTAATCTATCTGATACTCTAATTGCTGAGTAGGGTATACTAAAGTCTTTTAATTTCTTTTTATCTCTATCAGTTTTTACTCATACATATTTAAAAGTTACACTGTCTGAGGTCCCAAAAGTAGGTAGCTTCCTTTTAAAACAAAATCATGTTATTAGCAATCTTATAAATGTGAGCCCTAGAAAATGACATGTAGTGATGGGCTTCAGGGTATGAATATTTTCTCTGATTTGATGCCCAAGCCAAGCATATTCAAATGATGGAAGGAGGTCATCTTGAATAAGGTTCCCCACGCTGGCAGTTTACTAACAGAAATGAAATTGAACAACCAAGAGCATGAGCTTAGTCGAGGTCATTCTCCTTGTCTAGTTGCAGTCCTTGGAGGTAGAGACTATGGCAGTTTGTTGAGTGAGAAGCTATTCTGGTGTCTGGTGAGACGCTGGAGAAAAAATTTTCCCTCTGAATTTGAATTCTTTCCCCTACAAATCAGGTGAGTGCATGGTGAATTTGGAATGAAGTTTCCCAGGTTCAATGTGAGCGTCCTAGGATTTTTCAGTGACTCTGCTTTGCCATGTGTATGCCAAAACCACATTAGGGCAGATGTAGCCAAAGACGAATCCTCCCAGCCCTTGGGAATCACCTGTGCACTCTGATCCCTGTTCTCCTTATCTTCTTTGCCTTTGTCAGTTATCTTTGTTTCTTCCTCAGCCAGTTGTTTCCGACGTTTCTCACGCCTTTCTTCTAGCTCTTCATCTCTCAGGAATTCCAGGTGATTGACAATGGGCACTTTAACCACTGTATTAAAGAGGTAAAGATCAGAAGATCAGAGGCTGCTCTGGTGGGTTCAGTGAGGAAGCCAAGAGGCAGAGCTTGCTACCACAGAGAACCAGGGAAACAACTCTCCACACACTTGTCCTAGACTGGGAAGGCTCACTTCTACCCTGATTGATAATAAGCAAGTGGTCACACACCTGAAACGCAGTCATGCATGCTCTCAGCATCAAGAACTTTGCATTCCTCTGTCCAGCGGGTCAGGGCTGTAGGGATACTGGATAGGGTTCCTGTAGGAGGAACAATGGGAAGTCAGATTCTTGGTCTTGTCAAGTGTCGACTGATCCAAAAATTGCAGTATTTCCCTAACAGGACCCAAGAAACAATAAAGTTTTTGTTGCCCATGGCCAAGTCATTGAGTGGTTCTGGCTCCTATAAAATGGGGTTTTTCCTCCAGGGCACTGTTCTGCTTTTCCTCAGCAGGGAGAAAGCAGAATCGGATAAACTCTACCCTCCTTTTTACCACAGAAAACTTGCCTGCTTGGCTGGTAGCTGTGCTCTGGTCATGGAAAAAGTCATCCAGCAGTTCATCATCAGACCTGGCGATGATGTGGACATCATCATTGCCCACCAGAAGGCGGGCCCGACCCCGACTTTGTAGGGGAAGGCTGCTGCTCAGCTGAAGGATGTCAGCAGCGGCTGAGGGACCAAGTAACCTGTAAGGTGATATTGGGGATACCATGATCACTGTAAGTGCACAGGCATCCTGCAACCTGTTACAGTGAGATCCTTTCTCTTTATCCTCTATTAAATCCATAACACAATTACGGACCTTATTATGCTGCACATAAGTCTTAGTCACTTCTCTGGGTATCACACCAGTGTGAGAACTTTACTTGGGCTGAGGTTGCATGTCATTCCATAGTTCCAGACACAGAGTCAGTGTCACTGATAAGCTTCCATGTGCCAGGCATTGTATTAAATCATATTGCTTCCCTTGTACCCACTCTGTAGTCTGTACACCAGCCACTATAACATGTATATATCCCTTTCTTTTACCACTTAAAATTGTTTCTCCCACTAAACTCTAAGCTGGAAAGCAGACATCTTGTCCTGTCTATATCTGAAGTGTTAAGTGCTTGGCATATGAGATATTTAATTGCTGAATGTACGCACAGGACTTTTAAGCAAAAGAACACGCCATATAATTTGGTATTCTCCAAAAGGCTGCATATGTAACTCATGAAGAAATGGGACAGATATCTTATTTGTGTATGTGACAAGACCATTAAGTACCGACTGTTTCCTCAGAGCTTAAGATAAGACTGAAGCACAGTGAAGATTCTTAACAAGTGCTCTGATGAACCCAACAGATCTTTGTAACTCACCTCTGGAGTATAAGAGGAGGGTTGGGCTGGCGATTCCCAGGGTAGTGAACATGAATGGTGTGGCCTGTATTGGCCGTCAGCTGCCTTAGGGTCCTCTGACTACGTCCGATGCCCTGGGTGAGACGAGTGGTGGAGGAGCCACTACCCAGCGTCAGAGAACCATGGTCTGCATGGCGTACCATCAATGGGTGGGTGGTAGGGATATTTCCTGGGGATGGGGGGATGTCTGCTGCAAGGACAATATGCAAAGGGGTCAGTGCCAAAAAGAAATTTCTTTCATGGTTGTTCAAACAGAACCATGTCTCCTGGGCCTTACTTCCTCACACGGAAACCTGAGCTTTGTCCTTTCTCCCTCATTCCCACACCTAATCTATAATCACTGACACTACCATAGCTTATGCCATCATCTCTCACCTAAATACTGCAACAACCTCCTAAATAGTACCTTCTCCCAATCCATTCTCCATACTACAGACACAGTGATGCTTCTAGGCCCCTCAGACACATGCTGTTCCCTCCATCTTGAAGGCTCCTCTCCCTTTTCTTCACCTATTCTTTTGTTCTTGGCCTAAGATGTCACTTCCTCTGTGAAGCCTGACTTCTACAGATTGGGTAAAATAACCCTTTAATCTGTGCTTTCATATCATATTGCAATGTAATGCCTGCTTATTTATAATTCCTAATAGACCATAAGCTCCTATGAGGGCTGAGGACTGTTTTCTTCTTTACTGTTGTATCCCTAGTATCTAGGACACAGTAGACACTTTGCTATTATTCAATTTGCTGAATGGACAGAGGCTCAACTATAAGGAATACTGATGAAAATCACAAAACTGCAAAGAGAATCATAGAAGATATCCCAACCCATTTTGTTTACTTTTCAAATTTTTAATTTACAGGTGACAAACTGAGGCTCAAAGAGGTAAGAGATTACTTGGCCAAGACAACAGACCAGAACAGTGTTTTCTGCTATACTGTGCTTGTGATTTGAGGTCAAGACCTGCCCTATCAAGACAGCTTGATTCTAAGAACTCGACTCTAACTTGACGCTAAAAGGGACATTGATGGGGGAGGAGGGAAGAGATTCACTCTCTCCCCTGAAAAGAAGCATCCTTGATGAACAGAGTGAGTATGTTCAAATGTACTCCCCAATGCCAAGCTCAAAGGTGTCCATCCAAACCCTCAAGATCCAGTGTTACAGACATAAGGATTATTGATTGTCCTGTCACTGTAGTGTGCACAGAGGTGCCTGATGCAGTCAGCCTTGGTCTCACATTATTTTTTTAAATCAAGCAAATCATCAAGTTGTCCAACCTCTAAAATGGCTGCCTATTTACTGAGGTGAAGGGAACAAAAACGGCCTCTCACTATTCCTTCTTCTAGGTATACGCTACTGAGAGAGATGGATTCAGATATCCCTTGCCCCAGGAAGTCAGCATAGGAAAAGAAGTGCTGTCTGTATCAGACTGATTTGGTTCACTGCTTGGCTTACCCTGGAGAAGGGTATAAGAATCAAGAGATAAAAACCCAGCTGAGCCCCTGTATCTTACTAGCACTGGAGAACATGTTGTCAAACTCAATGATGAGATCATCCTCCCGGTCAAAGCGTTCAAATCGGACCAAGGGAGAAGCGTTCATATCAGGGTAATCCTCATCCAATTCCATCTCAGAGCCATCGTCGTCATCGTCTTCATCTCCCTCTTCACCTTCATCATCCTCCTTAAGGGAAAATAGGAGATGGAGAATTGCTGGAGGTAAGGGTTTTCTGAAGCCTGGTGTCATGGCCACATGTGCACATGAGGGAGGGAGGCGCTGAGTCTAGCAACCCAGACTGTTGGTTTTCTGCAGCTGTGTTCCCATGGAAGAAGTCATCTGAACCAACCCAAACACAGTCCCCCCTCACCTGATCATCTTCCTCATCTTCCTCCTCCTCCTCCTCTTCATCCTGACTATCATCCTCATCCTCGTTACTGCCACTGCTGTCCTCTTCCTGAGTGTGCTCCTCCTCATCCTCAGGGTCCAGGATATTCATGGAATCTAAAACAAAGGGAGCACATTGGAGGACTATACTGAGTAGCTAGAAAACAGGCTACTGTGCAGGCCAGCAGATTGAGTGAGAAGGTGATGGGGTATCTGACTCTAGGAGAGGAAGAACCAGATCTGGGGTGATGTATAGACTTAGTGAGCTAGCCCTGATTTCCTGAGAGTGCCAATCAACGCATCAACACGCTGAGCAGGGTGGCTGAATATGGAGGCTGGCTACAGGGTCGTGCCTGAGGAGCCATGGTCTAAGACTTGGCCAAGTCTGCTGGTGTCCCCTTGCCTTTCCAGTCCTACTTTGTTATTCACCATACCCTGTTGGTAAGAGGGAATCTGCAGCGATGATAGCAGGTGGGTAAGAAGAAAGCGAACCAAGAAAGAAGTGACAAACTTTGGGCAAGCAGTAGTAACATGTTATTTGAAAAACTGGCTGAGGATAAAGTGGATGGTGTATATCAGCGCATGCAGACAGATGCTTCCTTATTCTGCACGTGGGCAGCTGCCTCCAGGAAAACCCTAGTGTAGTGTCTGTCAGACGTGCAGGGCAAGAAGGGAGGCCTTTCTGGCCTCGGCACTCTCACCTTCTCGGTTGGCCTGCATGGTGGAAGGTTGGCTGAGGTTGGAAGGAGCTTCATCCATCAGCACGTCCTCTTGTGATTCATCCTCTCCACTTCTGCTCACTGAAGGTTACAGAGCAGAGCCTTCACTGAATAACAGAGGACTTCCCTTTCTAGATTGGGTGTGCCTAAAGTAGCCTATGTACACCTAGCAGATATCTACTTTTTTTGGATGAGGGAGAAGACCTGGATTCTCAGCTGTCAACTAGCTAGGTGAGCTTGGCCAGTCACTTTACCTGTCTGAGTCTCAGTTTCCTCATCTGTAAAATGGGACAATCACATCTGCCCTGCTGATCCCACTAATTGTGAAACCACACAGGATACTGGGTGTGAAAAAGCTTTGTAAAACTTAAGAATACACGTCTACTTCCATTTATCCTTTGATTTCCTTGATCGATAAAGTTAAAACAAGTAACACATACACCCTCGGAGCCTGGTGACAGTAGGGTACCTTTGTTGTCTTCTCTCTGAGATTTAAGGGCCACCCTAGGGAATTATTGCTCTTTTTACACTACTGAGACTTAGAGGCAGAAAGCCCCTGGACTTCACTTAAGAACTGAAAGGAAAGCACTTCCTCACCCTACAGCCTCCTCAAATAAACATTCTTTTGATGTGCCTGACATATCATCTATGCTGATGGTCATTCCCCCCCTCCCCCTCCTCCACAGGCAATGCTTCAGACCTGCCACAGGCCTGTAGATGGCTTGTGAATTTCTCATTTGTAAGACTGTCAACATCAAGACAAGCAGCAATCTAGGCTGGCTATGAGCCCTTAGGCAGAGCTGAGCAAGCAGATGATGAGAAAAAGGGTCCTCCCAAGAGAGACTGAGGCAAAGGAAGAGGCTATACTCAGTTCTGGGGCTCTCACCTATAATTGTACTGTTCCCAGATCCGCCATCCCTCTCAAGCAACTCATCTATCAGGTCCTCCAGCTCATTCTCAACCTGGAGAGAAATAGAACATACATATGGATGCACACAAGTCTATCATTGTGCTAGCACCGAAAGCCAGCAAGGGAGCATACATTTCTAGGATTATGTGTGAGAGAGGATATTACATAAAAACCACACACTTGGGTGCTAATAACAGAGAAACATCCATGTGCCAATCCACACTCAGACTGTCCTTCGAATGGGTCCATCCCAGTTATTGGATACCAGGTTAATCTTTATATGCTGTCCAGGAATACGTGCAGATCTCCTAAGAGCCAGCAGCTTAGGACTGCAGGCCCAATTTCTTACTCAACGCTACCAGCTCTAGAAATTACAATGCTTTCTTTAGGGTCTCTAGAAGACTGTCATTTTAATGACCCAGCAAGAGCTGGTGCTATAGGCATAAGGTGGTGTTTAGGAGCTTCCATTAATGACCAGAGCCAAGTAAATCAAAGACTCTGGGCTCAAAGGCCTCAGGCCAGCCTTCTAAGTCAACATCTCACCTGTGCCTAAGTTTTCTGGTTAGGATCTATACCATTTCATAGTACATGGCGTCTTGGCTCTGCCCCCACCCCTTCTTCAATACAATTCAAACACATTTACTGAGCATCTACTAAGCATACCATTCATGCTCCTGTGCAGAGCAGACAGCATCGAGGCAAGGATCTCAAGTACTCACCCACCCACACCACCTGGGAGTTTGGTTCAGTGCCGCAACAGGGAAATGCTGGGTGATCTGCCTCCCTACCTGCATCTCTTGTGTACTGAGCACCTCAGGCTGCCCAGCAATCACCACTGAGTCGGTTTCAGCCTCCCCATCCATGATATCCCCATCTGCCACCTCTGTCTGAGTGACATCATGATCCTCCTCCTGCACTTCTGCTTCCCCAGGCTCGCCTGAAACAATCAACCAACCAGCAAAATAATCAAAGGGTGCCTATGTGCTGGGCACCATGAGGCAAGCGCAAAGACAATAAGGTTCCTTCCTTGGGCAAGTTTACAAGTTCTCAGAGGATAAATGAATGGGTGACAAAGGAAAAGACAAGGCTACGTGTGAGGATAGCCAAACAAGGCTGCAATTTGAAGGAATTCTTCGTGGGGCAGATTCCCACGCTACTATGACAGATCTCTGGAAGGCCAGCAAGTTCCCAGGGAAACAATACCATACCAGAACAGTTGTGATCCCAGGCTCGTAAAGCAACTATTTCCGTCCCTCCAGCTCTCCAGTCCATTGGCTCTGATTCCCTACCTGGGTCCTGCTGGTTGCTATTGGAGTCCTGAGAGGCTCCTTGGGCATCCTGCTCAGATTTGCTCTTGTTGGAAGCACTCTTGCTGCCAAAAAGGCTACTGGGCTGGTTCACAATCCGGGAAAGTGTTTCCAAAGGCTTCAGAGCAGCGTTGACTGTGTTGGCCATGTTGGGACTGAGATAAAGGAAGATAAAGACATGGACCGAGCACAGAAATACCAGGTATCCTTTAAGCGGCACAAAGGTTCTTATAACAGAAGCTACTAAGAAAGGGGCAAGAGGTCACAGAACTAACATTCCACTTATTATTTAGAAGATAAAGAGTATTTGACTTGAAGGTCTTCAAGGAACCCACCCCAAAAGCAAGGGTTAAATCAATGCCATATTTCATGGGGCTGTGGTAAGCATGTGAGGAACAATTCTTGACTGGAAGTCAGAATGTATCCTGGATGATCACATGCAAGTAAGCAAGCCACTTCTCAGACACTCTCGGGCTGTGTAAAACAAAACAAAACAAAAACAAAAAAACCAACAGCACACTTAGTTCCCTAATCTTAAGAGCTCAAAGGAGTATGATCAACGTTTTAAGTCCTGTGGATTTCAAACTATACTCTGTAGGGCTTCCTAGGGTTTATTACAAGTGCCAAATGGGCTGCAGTTGGAAGTGTGATGTGATTTCTAAGTGTAATAAAGTGTGTGAGGCCAAGCAGGCTCCCACCAAAACCAGAGCGGTTGTGCTTTTACGTGTGTGTGTGTGTGTGTGTGTGTGTGTATGTGTATACACACACATGCCCCCTAACACCCAGATAGTGGTCTCTGATACCATCCCACACTAAAAGGAACCAAGGTTGATCAAAACAACTGATCCCAGGATTCGGGCAAAGATGGTACAAGGTGAACCTGGGATGTCTTGTTGTACCAAAAGACTTCCAAAAATCAAGGGGGGAAAAAACTAATGGAATCATTACCACATGCCCAACTTGAGTACCAAAAAGAATGATGGTAATGGATTGTAACATATTGAATATAAAAAGAATCTGTGTCCACAGGGATATAAAAGTGGGGGAGAGAGAGGGAGTTCTTCATTAAAGAAGAATGCCAGCTAATAAACAAGAACAGGAGAATCAGAAAATCATCACTTTGCAACCAGCAACGGAAGCGATCCAGGCAGGATCACAAATCAAGACAAAAAAACTACTGAGTTAAAAATCTTCAAGATGCAGAATATTCACATGATCTCCATGTGATCTCAGAGTATCACCTCACAGATAACTTATTAATTACAAAGTGGAAATCTAACAGACATCACCCTAACTATGTGATCAAATTTAGCATCGCCAACGTGTCTTCTGATGTGATGTGAGAAGGGCAAATAACACCTGTGTAGTGTTTTTGCCAAAAATGTAGACTGTGAGACATTCTATGAGACATCTGGCTTGGCTTCCTCAAAACAGTCAAATGTAATAAAAAAACAAGAGACATGTGACAACCAAATGTATGTGTGATACTCACTGAATCCTGAATCAAAATACTCTCCCCTTCAGGCTATAAAGACATAATTGGAATAACTGGGAGTATTTGAATATGAAATATATGTTGAGTATTATATTAATGGTAAATTCCTTAAGATGTGATAATTGAATTCTAGCCATGTAAGGCAATGTTTGTTCTTAGGAGACCTGTTTTGAAGAATTTAGAGGTTTAAGTATCATGTTGTTTGCAACTGATTTCAAATGATTCAGCTCCCAGAAAGAGAGGGAAGGAGGAAATAAAGCAAATGGAGCAAAATGTTGAACACTGGTTAATCCAAGTAAGACATACAGTGTTCATCACACTACCGTGAGTTTGATATTTTAAAATATTTTTTAAAAATTGATGGGTTTGTATCAAAAGTACAAACCAGACACCTTGAAGGGGCCCCATAGACCAAAGCTACAATAATAAAGCATGGGGAAAAAAAAAAAGAAGACTGCAGTGTTGGAAATAATTCAATCATTGGTTTAAAAATTCATAAAAGTTCATGAGTCCGTAATACTACTGAGGAAATAGAACACCAAAAGAAACCTACATTTGAGGTGGTGATTAATATGTATTTTTTCTTTTAAAAAAATTTATTTCAATAGATTTAGGGGGTAGTACAAGTGTTTTCATTACATGGATGAACTGTACAGTGGCGAGGCCTTCTGGCTTTACTGTGAAAACTGGTAACTAAGGAGAACAAAATTAAGGTTTTTTTTGTTTTGTTTTTGAGACAGGGTTTTGCTCTGCTGCTGGGGCTAGAGTGCAGTGGCGTGATCATAGCTCGCTGCAACCTCAAACTCCTGGGCTCAAGTGATCCTCCTGCCTCAGTCTCCTGAGTAGCTGAGACTATAGCCACACACCACCGCGTCGCGGCCAGCTAAGTTTTTTTGTAGAGACCAGGTCTCGCTATTGCCCAGGCTGGTCTCGAACTCAAGTCGCCTCAAGCCATCCTCCCACCTCCGCCTCCCAAAGTGCTAGGATTACAGAAGTGAGCCACCACGCCCAGCCAAAAATTAAGTCTTTTTCCTGACTTTTTAATAGGAACTGTATTTCAGCATAACTATATTTTCTGTGGACTAAGTCACAGAAAAATGTCAGTTAATAATGTAAAAGGAATGAGAAATTAGAAAACTGTCATTCATAAGCCTCAAAGAAATTAACTGACCCAGGTAAGGATTATCAACTAATGTTAAAAGACTATTAATTAGGTATATGGTCGATAGGAAACCAGACATTTGTACAGTGCCAAAGTAACAACAGATTACTTTCCAGCAAGGAGAAGAATATAACAGTACAATGATTATCACTCCAATCCAGTGGTCAATCTTAACATGATTACTAATGGCAGGTTTAAACAGATGTGTCTCCCATGATACAATATGAGATGTACATCACCTAAGATCTACGTTTTAGCCAAAAATGTTTAAACTGCTCCGATAAGCCTCTAGATCTAACCAGAAGTTTACGAAAAACAACAGGAAGTACTGTAAGTTAAATTACACTGCAAGGAAGCAAATGGACCAAATTTAGAAGGCAAAACAAACCTTCTGTAGGACAGCAGGTCTGGTCACATCATCAAGTTACTGTCATGAACAACAAAATAAAGACTAAAACAAACATCTATGTTAAAATAAGAGAGACTCAGAGGACATAGCTAGATGTAATGCAAGTCCCTTAACTGGATTCTGGTTTGGACAAACATCTTTGATCATGGACGTGACGTTAGATAGAATGAAAATTTATTTACATGGAAAGGCGGAGACCAGTAACTTAAACCAAAAAACGAACACCTTACCTTGTGCTATACGCCAGATAGTACATACAGTATAATACAACTTTAGTAAAAAAAAAAATGTTATAATTTGTGCACAGAAAAACATTCAAAGATATCCAATAAGATAACAGTGGTATCTGGGTGGTAGAATATGGTGTCTACTTTCTTATTTTTGCTCATTGGTATTTCTTATAATATATATATATAATCTTATAATAAAAGGTTTTTTTTTTTTAAAAAAAATCAACTATTCTGTTATTTATTTTATTCCAAAATATTAAGGGGTACAAATGTTTTTGTTACATGGATAGCTTTTGTAATGCTTGAGTCAGGGCTATCAGTGTGCCCATCACCCAAATAGTGTTCATTGTACCCATTAGGTAGGTTTTTGCCCCTCCCCTCTTCCCAAAGGGTGGGGGGAAGCTTGGGAAAAAAAAGTCACTGGTATAGTCCAACTCCTGAGTTGCAGTAAATGAGGTAACTGAGGGCTAAAGAAAGTCAAGTGCCTTGATAAAAGCCACAGTACAAAACTCAGGTCTCCCACCTATATCCAAGGTTCTCCCATCACACCAGCTGTCTCCTCAGCATGCATCTGGTGAAGCAAGTTGACACACTAGGCAAATGCAGAAGGAAGAATGGGAAAAAGCCCAGGGCTTGGGCATGATTTTACCTGGACAGGTCTAGGCTGTGAGGTACTCTAGCCAGGTCATTAACTAGCCCTTTCTTTAGGAAGAGTCGAATGATGTTGTTCATGCCATTGTGCTGGGTCTTGGCTGTGGCACTGCTGTAGAAGCTGGAGGTGGAGGGGCAGGACTCCATGATAGTACTGATGATACACATCACTGCCTGAAGCCTGGGAGAGAAGTTTGACACCTTTATCATACAGCCCATTCTTAGGCCATATCTTCACTAACTTTTCTCAGATAACCCTCCTGTGCCTTTAGTGTTTCCAGTGGCACTGCTGTAGAAGCTGGAGGTGGAGGGGCAGGACTCCATGATAGTACTGATGATACACATCACTGCCTGAAGCCTGGGAGAGAAGTTTGACACCTTTATCATACAGCCCATTCTTAGGCCATATCTTCACTAACTTTTCTCAGATAACCCTCCTGTGCCTTTAGTGTTTCTTTCTGGAAGTAACATCTAAACAAGTGAGAAATCACTCCCTAGGTGGCAGGATTCATTTTCTATAAACATAACTTTAAAAATAAGATTCAATAATCTGTTCAACTTTCTTGCTTGAAGACTACAGAAATACAATGAAAACATCCCCTCCATTTCCCACTTCCTCCAAATGTAATCAGTGCTCTGGGTATTTTCAAGCACCAGAACTATCTGAGAGGACCGGAGTGTATGATGCCAGTATGACCAGAACTCTTGTTCAAGTACAAGGACCCCCATGGACCACGAAAAAAATAAGGGGATGCTCTTGGTTATCAGGCCTAGGTCAGGCATGGGTTTTACCTGGCATGTTTCTCTGTACTCTCAGCCATAGCCAGTGCCCGTCCCAGGGCTGCTTTTACTTCATTCACTAGTGCCACCTGGGCATCTGTGCCACTCCCTGCAGCAGCCAGGCTTGCGAGGAATAGGCGGGCCAGGGCAGGTGTGTCTTTGTCTTCTGCATTCTGGGTATGTGGGAGGAGGTGGTCCAGAACAAAAGCTAGCACACTGCAGTCCTGAAAAATCATGAATCATGACATTTACTCAAAAGCACAATTAAGCCATATCATTTACACAACACCAAGGTGCATACACATACAGTTTTTCCTTGAAATAGCCCAGTGAGTGATTATCAGGTCAACTTTATAGATGAGGAAACCAAGGCTCAAAGGTACAAGAAAGTGGTAAACCTGTATTTTATAAAACTTTCAAATCCCCTCTAGTTTCCACTACTACACAACTTATACATCATCATGTAGTTGTTACTTGGTATTTAAAATTTTTTTAAAGCTTGGTATTTAAATTTTTTTTTAAAGAGATGGGGTCTTGCTATGTTGCCCAGGCTAGAGTGCCATGGTTATTCACAGGCATGATCATAGTGCACTGCAGCCTCAAATTCCTGGCCTCAAAGCGATCCTCCTGTCTCAGACTTTCAAGTAGCTGGGACTACAAGTGTGTGCCACTGCACCCATCCTGAAACATTTTTAGGTGTGATATTTAGTCGAACTGTTCACACCAAACCTATAAAACAGATTGACAAGTATTTTCACCATCTGTGAGATGAGATGGGTAAGTTGAAGCCCAAAGAATGGTGGCTTGCACAAAGAATTTAGTCAAGTGCTGAAGATTCAAGTCTTGATTCCCGAGTGCTATAAACCCTTCAGTAGTCAACTAAATTGTAATATTTACTGACACCTAAAATGTGCACAAGATGCTGTGCTAGAAACTGGCAAGAGATAAATGAGAGACAACAGTCACAGATATGGGTATGCAAAAAAAAAAAATAATAATAATAATGCAGGGTTATTTAAAATAACAAAAAAGGTCCAACAGGGCAAGGAAATTAAGTCGGATTCTTCATTTTTCTCTATAATTTCTGCCCTGATAATTCCTTATCTTAGAAAGGAACTTCAGTTCTGTTGTCATTCAAGCAGATTATGGACCAAAATGAACATTTTAGAGCCAGATAGAGGTGACAGTTGCACAACACTGTGAATGTACTAAATATCACTCAACCATATACTTTAAAATGGTTAATTTTATGTGAATGTTACCTCAATAAAGAAAAAGCATTGAAGAATTCTAAAGTCTGGGATATTGGATAAAAGTGACCTTGTTAAGATAAAACTATTAAGAAATAAAAGTTAATCTCCCAGTAGTGAATAAAACACAAAGTTAAAACTGTTTTCTGAATAAAACTGTTAATAACACCATCTGACATTATTAGAAAAACTGGAAAAAAGCCTTGCAATTTGGGAAAGCAGTGTGACTGAGTAGAAAGGACTTAGCTTTGTAGTCAGAGCCCTGAGTTCCAATTTTAGCTCTGCTACTATGCAGTATGGCTTTGAGCAAGTTACTTATCTCTCTGAGTTTTCTCCCCTAGAAAGCAATACCAACAACCTTACAGTGTGGAGGTGAGGATTATCAATAGTATTTATAAAGCACTGTTCAGTACCCAGTACCAGTAGGCCACTGGACACATTTTTAGGAAGATAGGTAATAAATTTATAATTAAATGTCTTATTCAGCCAGGCACGGTGGCTCATGTCTATAATCCAAACAATTTGGGAGGCAGAGGCAGAAGGATCGCTTGAGGTCAGGAATTTGAGACCAGCCTAGGCAACATAGTAAGACCCCATCTCTACAAAAAATAATAATAAAAACATTAGCCAGGTGTGGTGACACGTGCCTGTAGTCCCAGCTACTCTTGAGGTGGAGGCAGGAAGATTGCTTGAGCTCAGGAGTTCAAGGCTGCAATGAGCTATGATCATGCTACCGCACTCCAGCCTGGGTGACAGAGCTAGACCCTGTCTCTTTTTAAAAAAAAGTCTTTTTCCACAAGTAATGCTATTATAAATTATGAATACAATTGGCATAAATGGGTGAAAGCTTTGAATGACTTACACCCAGAATATATAAAGAGGTCAACGGGAAACAAGAATAAACGACTTGGACACTTTCCAAAAGAGAATATCCAAATGGCTAATAATGACATGAAAAAAAGAGACCAATTAGGAAAATGCCAACATTTAACCATAATGCAATACTACCACAAATCCACTACAACAGGTGAAATGAAAAAATGAAAAATACCAAGTGTTGGCAAGGAGTTCACAATCAGAAACCAGAACTCTCACATGCTGCTAGTGATAATGTAAGTTGAGACAACGATTCTGGAAAACTTTTGGAACTATCTGCTAAAGCTGAACAAATGCATATTATAGAGCTCAGCAATTCTACTCCTAGGCATATGCCACCCAACAGAAGTGCTTATATATGCTCACCAAAACACACAATAAGAATGCTCACAGCAGTACTATTTGTGATACCTCCAAATAGAAAATTACCCGTTTGTTAACAGATTTGATAAAAGATACATTCGGTATCTTTTGGGTATATGGTATATTCATACAATGGAATTCTATACAGTAATGAAAATAATTTACACTTGCATAAAAAAAAATGAATCTTGCAAGCATGTTAAGCAAAAGAAGCCAGGCACAAACATGCTTTCTGCCAACACTAGTACCCCTGGCTTACTCTCAGACCCTTTGGCACTTGCTAACCATAAAATTATAATATGATCCACAAAACAATGCCCTCTTTATGGGGAAAAAAAATCTCTTTGGATACTCGCTTTACATATATGGGAACATGATACAGTTTCTCAAAGTACCCACTCCAAAAAAAAAATCTAACTTGAAGATAATTCCATATTAGGACATATAACATATGACTTCATTCTTTTCCACAGCTCTATTGATGGACATTTAGGCCTTTACTATATTTTTTTTCATTACTAATACTGCTACTACATCTGGTATCTTTGCATATGTCTAAGTACATCTGGAAGATGTATAGATCTAACACCTGTTATTCTTATTTACTTCGTTTATCAACTGTCCTTTAGACACCTTTACTTAGATGCCCCACAGATACTTCTCAAAATTCCGCATTTTCTCCTCAAAGCTTTCCCCCACTTCTATGTTCCTGTTAGATGCCCACCCATAAAAGAAAATTTAAAAACCCATAAGCGAAGAAACATCCTTCAGTCCTTGATTTCCTCCTTTGTCACCCAAATCCAATTCTTGTTCATTTCTACCTTTAAAACATCTCTTCAACTCACCCATTTTCCCCCAACTTCACCAAGATCATGTGTTATCCTAGATTACCATATCAGATTGCTAACTGGTCTGATTCCAGTCTTGCCCTCTGCAATCTCCACAACATAGACCGAGGGATTTTTAATAGAATGAATCTCACCAACTCAATCCCTGAAGTTACCCTAATGGCTCTACATCATGGGAAAAAGGCCTAGCTCTTTAATGTGTCTTAAGATGCCTCTCCCTCTCTCATCATTAGGTTAGCACTTAGCATGCATGGTTTCCCAGAAAAGTGTCTGACACATACTAGGCACCCAAATGACGGAAGTACAATATAAAATCTTAAGTAGAAGTTGGAAATATTACCTCTTTGATCAGCTCAGACTGGCCCACAGTGTAGCTGTAGTTGGCAATCAGGGTAGCAATACCAACATAGGACCTCACCAACTCTGCCAGAAGACGAAGGATAGTGGAGGTAGGCATTAAAGGTTTGCTGTCCTTGCCCTTCTGCTTGCCTTCCTCAGAGGTCCGGTCCCCTTCTTTATCTTTCTTCCCATCTCGAGACTCCTCTGGAGTTGAAGCTACTGAGAAAGAGCCAAACACTGGTTCAATTCCACACTGGAATACTGGTGAAATCAAGCTTTAGGTGGAAAGAATGCTATTTCTCCTCCACTTTAGGCCACCTGTACAAACTCAATGCTCTTGTCACACTGCAGTGGAAGGACAGAGAACCAGGATGACCCAGGACTCAGATGTGGTATGTGGATACAGTACAGCAAGGAGGCTTTGCCCAACTGTTAATGCATTTCTGCCCATTTCCCTCCTCTTATATGCTCCAGAAATATTCTACTGAAAGTTTTCCAAACATGCCTTACTCTCCCCCTACCTCTTCCTTCTCCTATTATCTGCCCGGCACACTTTTATCTAGTTCAGCTCAAATGATGACCTCCTCTATAAACGCTTTCTTGTCTCGTCTAAACAGACTGAGATAATAAATAATACTGCCATCACCTGTACTATAAACTACATCTGGGCAGTAAGCCCACTGAGATGAGTTAACCAATACTTTGCTAATTATTAGCCTTTCTGATTTATGTCCAGGGGCAAGTATGCTATTAAGCAAAATGTCTCTTACATTAGTTCTTGAAGATCTTTCCTAGCTAAGAAGAAGTGGCTCTTGAAAGGTCTCATTGGACTAGCATCCACATGACATTTCTCTAATGCATGTTGAATAGCCAATGGGCTCCTGCTAGAAGGCAGGAATATGCCACACAAAGCACGTAGCTAGAACAGCATCACTGGCACCAAAGCTTATTTATAAGCCAGGTTATGGAAGCCACCAAAAGAAATATGGGGTGGGCCGGGCACGGTGGCTCACGCCTGTAATCCTAGCACTCTGGGAGGCCGAGGCAGGTGGATCACTCAAGGTCAGGAGTTCGAGACCAGCCTGAGCAAGAGCGAGACCCTGTCTCTACTAAAAATAGAAAGAAATTATCTGGACAACTAAAAAAATATATATAGAGAAAAAATTAGCCCGGTGTGGTGGCACATGTCTGTAGTCCCAGCTACTCAGGAGGCTGAGGCAGGAGGATCGCTTGAGCCCAGGAGTTTGAGGTTGCTGTGAGCTAGGCTGACGCCACGGCACTCTAGCCAGGGCAACAGAGCCAGCCTCTGTCTCAAAAAAAAGAAATATGGGGTGGTTTAAAGAGTACAACTAAAGGATGTTACCATACCAACCATTACAAGGTTAGCTAAGTTATAGTTCCATTAAATTTAGCATATAGAGACACCTGATTTATGGAACACTGAGCTCATACCTGAGAAAGTTTACTTAGATAAGTACACATAACAATTACGCCTGTATTCTCTACCCCCTGCTCAGGACACCCACAGTTTCTTCGAGTTGTCTTCCCAAGGAATAAGAACATGAGAGGAAGAAAAGCAAATCATTACCCTCTCCTTGGGAGGTCCCAGATGTGGATGTCTCAGTGGAGGTACCATCTGCAGCAAAGACCTGACTCTGTATGAAAAAGAAAACTCCTGAGATACTATGAATTTCAAAGACAGTTGTCCCCATATGGCAGGACGCCTTCCCAGGGTACTGACTGGGAATGCTACAGATTCTCTTTGGCCAACCTTTTAACCACGCTACCCCTTTATACTATAATCTGTAGAAGCTATCACTATAAACACAGTGACTGGTAGAGAGCAGGGAGAGGAAAGGGGAAAATAAGAAAATGGAATTAAGGCAACGTTTCTAACCCAAGGAGACAGAAAAAAAAAAAAAAACCTCCCAGGGACACCCCAATTTTGTCTTCATATTTAGGCAACAGGTAGTTTACAGATATATCAAAGCTAATACCTTTGAAATTCCCCTGGCACATAACTCTAAATACTGAGACCACACAGGCATTGAGAAGGGAGAAGACAGATACAAGGATGTTGGAATTGGCTTACATTAATGGAAAAACCCGACTGTGCATCAAAGTCGCTGCTCTGACGAGTAAGTGACCGGTACTGCTGGTATACATCATCGCCCATGTCTTGCAGGAGCTGGCCAACCTCTTGGGTCATCATACCCCCAGGTTTAGGATCAGATTTGTCTGCTAATAAACCAAAACAAACAATAAAAACAAAACTCTTCTATAATTGTATAATGTTAATGCTTATCTGATAGGATTGGTCAATTTCACATAAAGTGGCTGCGACTACTTACTAAGTGACTAAGTGACATTACTAACTACAGTCTTGTGACCACAGGCAATTTATTTAGTCTCCTCACTTGCCTAAGCTGTCACTACTTAGTTTTTTTTTTTTTTTTTTTTAGACAGTCTCACTCTTTTGCCCGGGCTAGAGTGCCGTGGCGTCAGCGTAGCTCACAGCAACCTCAAACTCCTGGGCTCAAGCAATCCTTCTGCCTCAGCCTCCCAAGTAGCTGGGACTACAGGCAAGTGCTACCACACCTGGCTAGTTTTTTCTATATATATATTTTTTAGTTGTCCAGCTAATTTCTTTCTATTTTTAGTAGAGACGGGGTCTTGCTCTTGCTCAGGCTGGTCTTGAACTCCTGACCTTGAGCGATCCACCCGCCTCAGCCTCCCAGAGTGCTAGGATTACAGGCGTGAGCCACCGCGCCCGGCCCACTACTAAGTTTAAATGAACACATCTGGTATTATGGCTTACGCAATGAGAGATCAATAAATGGTTGCTGCAGCTATATAGCTAAACTATTTTGGGGAGGAGAGGATATGAGACAGGGTAAAGATTCCATGATGGTAGGAAAACCAAGGAGCTCTACATAGACTCACACTCTGTATGGATGAAAAGTACCAAAGTAAAGACTCAGATTTTCTTTATTTATTAAAGGCAGTTTTTGTTAATTTTTGGCAATTCTTTGGACCTATAAAATAACTATGTCCTGAATCAAATCCAGAAGGATCTAAATGGAATGGAACCCTGTTTCATTCCAAGCAATTCAGTCACAACTGTCCTAGTGCTTTGAAGCAGCACCTTAACTAGGAATAAAGGTGGATTAGAATGCTGGTCTTGAAAGTCAAGAAGCCTAGACACACCTTCTAATACTGTTCCTAGCTTTTCAGGCAATAAAGGTGTTTTGCTTCTGAGTTTGAAAACATTGGAGACTTCCTGGTATTTTATTTGCAGTCTGCTCACATGATGCTATTATCTCCCTTTAAATCTTTGTTCATTCTTCCCTCTGTATAGTATACAACAGAACTTGGGCAACCTCCTCATCCTTATCATTCAGATTCATTTCAGAAGTCACTTATTCTAAGAAACTTTCCTATCCATCCCACCATCATCAGATCAGGTGCCTCACCCTAGGATTCACCACTACTCTGGCATCTGTCATACTGTATGACTATTAGCTTCTTCAGTGACATGCACTGTATGTCTTATTCATCTTGACCCCCAAACTATGGACACATAGTAACATATCCTCTAGTGGCCAGTCTCCTGAGGCAGGCTAGCTACATACCTTCCTCTGGAGCATGGTAAGCAGCCAGGGCATTCAGCATATCATAGATCACTTCCTTGATAGTATCAGGAATGACAGGCAGAGGTGAGGGTTTCAAAGGGGTTGTCTTCACCAGCTGGACAGCATTAGGTCCTTTGATTCTAAGATTCTCAAATTCATCATCTGAAGCTAAGCCAAAATGACAGAGAGAAAAATCTATTTGTGACTGAGAACAATCAGTCAAAAATCAGTACCTAAACTTGGTTACTGATAAAGACTCAGAAAGGGGCTTGTATAACATAAACATACAACCTTGAGAAAAGAAGCCATTTTCAACCAATGTTTAACTAGTCTACTAGAAAACCTGGTTTTTACTTTCCCTAAATTCCATAGGATTTAATACAGCAGTACCAAATAGTAATAAAGTATAGGCTTTGGAGTTAGAGAAAACTGGTTGAAATCCAGTTCTGTTAATCCAACACACTTTCGTTTTCTCACTCTTGAAAATTTGGTTATTTTGAGGATTAAATGAGACCATACATGAAAAGTGCCCAGCACAAGGCCAGACACATAGGTGGGACTCCCAAAATAATTAGTCCCCTATCCAACATTTAATTAAAAAACAAAACCCCACAAATCTACAGAAAAGTTGAAAGAACAATACAACAAACATCCATATATTTTTCATCTAGAATTACCATTTGACTACCCCTAAATACACCTACGTGTACCTCTTGAGATATTTTTTGACATGACTGCAATCATTTTAACACCCCCGAAATTGAACATAGATACAATTATATCATCCAATACACAGTATTGAAATTTCTCCAAGTCTCCTTTATCTGGATCCAGAACTCAATCAAGATTGGTAGTGGTTATTATCTCTCTAGTTTCCTTTTATCTAGAAGAGACTCCTATATTTCTTCCTTTCTTAACAATAATATTTTTGAAGAGTCTACACCAGTTGCCTTGAAGAACATCCCACAATTTGTATTTATCTAATTGTTTCCTTATAATTAAATATACACCAAATATTTTTGGCAAGAATACACAGATGATGTTGTATACTTCCCACTGCATCACATGAGTCACATATCCACTTGTCCCTCAATTATCACTTTATTTGTAAACCATTAACTGTGTATAAGCCCTATTACCCTACCAAAATGAGCTCTTTGAAGGCAAGGACTAGAGCAAATGAGTACTTGGTATTTCTGGCAGGGGTTACAATAGGGCAAGGCCCAGAGAAGGTACTGAAGTACCCACTGAATTGACCCAAATGATCAACCAGCCAATGTCCTAATGCTTGCCTAAGGAGGCGTTCCAAGTTATAGATGTCCTCATAGAAAAATCTCTGCAGTTATACCAGGCCACAGAATTCAATGTCTCAAAGACCAGAAGCAAGCAAAACTCACCAGTTCCTGAACCTCGAGGGGCTGGAAGTGCAATGCGGATGCAGCAGTTTGCCACTTCTGTGAATATGTCTGGATTGCGGCATGCAGCTGGCCCGAGGACACGAAGGATGTAGTTGATTTCCCGAGAGCCGAGGCTACCAGACACAACTCCAGAAGTGGTGCTACCAGCTCCACTTGTAGCTGCTGAGCGAACAACCTAGTAAAAAGAGAAACGCTGTTGATTAAAACCTGCTTTCTAAAAACATAACTGCAGTCAACAATGTTACCAAGGATTAAAATACAAACCAAGCTCCGCCTCAAAACAGTAGATGACAGCTTTAGACTTTTGGGAGGAGGATATATTTGGTCTTTAAGTTCCCATCTTACCCCCCCCTTCTCAATTCAAAAAATATGGCTTATAAAAAAGTTACAGCACATCTCAAAACTATCAACTATTAGACCAGAGTACATGCGATCTTTACAGAAATTCGGAGATGTGCTGAAGACCACAGATCCCATATAGCTTTCCATGAGTGCCAGCTCCTAGCCTCCTCAGATGCTGTCCTAATTTTAAACCACAATGGTTTAAAATACACAACACTGGCCAGGTGTGGTGGCTCACGCCTATAATCCTAGCACTCTGGGAGGCCAAGGCGGGCGGATTGTTTAAGCTCAGGAGTTCGAGACCAGCCTGAGCAAGAGCAAGACCCCGTCTCTACTAAAAAAAAATAGAAAGAAATTAGCTGAACAACTAAAAATATATATATAAAAAATTAGCCGGGCATGGTGGCTCATGCCTGTAGTCCCAGCTACTCGGGAGGCTGAGGCAGGAGGATTGCTTGAGCCCAGGAGTTTGACGTTGCTGTGAGCTAGGCTGACGCCATAGCACTCTAGCCCGGTTAACAGAGTGAGACTCTGTCTCAAAAAAAAATAAATAAATAAAATACACAACACTGATATCCACTTAGTATACAGTAGCAAAATTAAATGTTTTTTTTATGCCTCGAAGTCAACCATCAGTCTGAGATGACAGCCACAGGAGATATCAAACTATTTACAAATTGTTTTGATGACATAGAGCTTAGACATAGCTATGCTTTTGCTCTTCTCATAAAATTTGGCAATCATGGAAAATACACAAAAGTATGAAGAAGATAACTCAGTTGTTGTTTTCCATTATCTATTCCTTGGTGAAAGATGTGCTCACATAGATAAACACCTTTTGGCATTTTAATGCTTACTAAATCAATCACGCTGCCATGTTCTTTAGGCTCGCATATTTTAACCCCTATAGCTTGCCTGTAATTTCATTTTTTATTTTTTACTTTTTTTTATTCCAGGGTATTGTGAGGGTACAAACATTATAGTTACACTTTATGTGTTTGCCTCACCCAAATGCAGGTTAAAGGCATTCCCTTCCCCCCGACTTAGTGTTCCCCATGTCCTTTAGTTGTAGATTTGCCCCCCCATCCCCCTAATCCCTAGAGAGTATTTCTGCCATGTGATCAACCTAGTGTTGATCAGTTAGTACCAATTTGAAATCCAGAAAATTGAACATTAGGATGTATTATACTAAAAAAAAATAAAATTCAGAAAAGTTGAATTTGACTATGAAGAATGTCCCAGCTGAGCACAGTGCCTCACTTCTGTAATCCCAGCACTTTGGGAGGCCAAGGCAGGAGGATCGTTCAAGGCCTGGGGCTTGAGACTAGCCTGGGCAACACAGCAAGACTCCATCTCTACTAAAGAAAAAACAAACCCCAAAAAGAATGTAGCATAATTTATCTAGTCCCCTACTGCTGGACATTACATCTCTAGTTTCTTGATATTACAAGCAATTCCATGGTGAACACTCTTGTATATGTATCTTGGCATACCTGACATTAGTAATCAGATAAATTCTTAGCTGTGGAATTTCTAGGTCAAGAGATACCTTAAACTGACAGTACTAAACTGCTCTACAATGTGGCTGCACCAATTTCCCCTCCTACAAAAAAGTAAGAATATGTCTGCTTCTCCACACCTGTACCTGCAATGGAAACTATTAAGCATTTACATTTTGCCAACCTGATACATTAAAACTGTCACTGATATTCCTTTATTACCCACATCCCCAAGTACATTTTACTTAAAGCTTTGAGTTTTCGCCCCATCCAATGAGGACTTACATTTTCTCCTAGCATTTTTAACTTTCGTAAGTTTTAAGCATTTCAGGTTTTAAAGTCAGAATTCTGCCTGTATATAGTAGTTTCTTCCCTGTTGGGCTGTCTCCTCTTGACCTTGGATCACTGCAGATGGCTAAGAATTTATCTGATTAATAAAATATGGTATATGTATACCATGGAGTACTATTCAGCTTTAAGAAACAATGGTGATACAGCACCTCTTGTATACTCCTGGATAGAGCTGGAACACATTCTATTAAGTGAAGTATCCCAAGAATAGAAAAACAAGCACCACGTGTACTCACCATCAAATTGGTATTAACTGATCAACACACAAGTGTACATATAAGAATAACATCCATTGGATGTCGGGCAGGGGGGAGGGGTGAGGGGAGGAGGGGACGGGTATACGCATACACAAAGAGTGCAACGCGCACCATCCGAGAAATGGACATGCTTGAAACTCGGACTCGGGCGGAGGGGAGGTAAGGGCAACATATGTAACCTAAACATCTGTACCTCTATAATATGCTGAAATAAAAAAAAAAAAGAAAAAAAAAGAATTTATCTGAATACTAACCTCAAGTATGCCAAGATATCTACAGGAATGTTCACTGTGGAATTGCTTGTAATACCAAGAAACTGTAGATGTAATGTCTTGCATGCCTTTAACAGCTTTCCTTCTCTTGATTTGGCACAAGTGAAGTGATATCAAACAGGCTGGGTGAAGAACTGTCTGAAGAATCTGAGATGTATACTCATATACATATAGAAGTATAAATTGGTACTACCTTTCTGATAACCAAGTTAAAAAATATTTATACTTTTTGACCCAATTTCTAGAAATCTCTAATAACAATCTTAAACATGAACAAAGCTAGGCACAAAAATGCATATTGCAACACTACTTATAAATGTTGGAAATAATGTCTCAGGAGAGGAAAATGGAAGCAAAGTCCAGTAACAGTCACATGACTGCTGACAAAGAGTAAGAGAATTTTGTAAAAGTACCCAAGGAGGAAAAGCCTCACTACTAAGATGTTGCCTAAGCCCACCCCTCCGCTGTTGTCTTAACGTTGATGTTACAAATGTTATTTTTTTATGCTTTGTCATTTCTTCCACTGCTTTACAAATTTCCTAAAACACATAAATCTGTTTTCAGACCTGCACTATTCGTTAAGTGCCTATCACAGTGCCTGTCAGATCATAAATATTCGAAAAGCTTTACTACTTTTACACTCCAAAATACAATGTTTTGAAAATAGCCTAGAGTGACCACCTGAGGGGTACTCCACTCCTACAAGGGAATGATCTTTAAGGCATGAACTTGGGGAAGGTATTCCAGTTCCTTACTAACAGGTTTTGGCTTGGTTAAAGAAACCTAGATTGCCAGAGAGGACTTTCTAGATAAAAGGTATTACTATAGTACCTTTAAGGGTAGAAAATATTTCTAGTTCTTTTTTTTCTTAATGTCACTCAATAGGATAATCCTACCATACCTAAGCAAGCTTCTAAGCATACACTTGGGAAATTTTGCTGGGCAGAGTATATAGTGTATGTATCTAGCCACCCTAAGAAGAACCAGAAGTCTATCTGTTCTGAGACCAAGAAGAATAAAGGTATGATACAAAGTTAAACCAGCATTTGACACCAAAAAGACTTACCTTTTCCATGGTATGACGGAGGGTGCAGGGGTCCTCAATGATGTGTCTTAAGAGAAGGGTGACGAGGGGAGTAAATCCATTGAAGCCTGAGCTCTGGGTCAAATTCAAGATCATTCGGGTACTCTTCAGCTCTGCAAACATCATGGCATATTTGTGGTCCCGGGTGAGCCTCAGGCAGAGGCGAAGGGTAGCATGCAAAGTGTCTGGGTCCACAGGGACTCCCAGCATGCTCACGCAGGCCCGGATTAAAACAGTCACCATATCTTCTGTCAGGCCCTGAATCAGGATCTCCCCAATTTTTGTTTCTTCCAGGCTGGTTTCCTTTTCAGTGTTTGTACCCTCTAGGGCCAAAGGAGCATCTACAAATGTGAAAATAAGAGTTTTAGATAATTTAACTGGCAATGAAATTGGCCAGACCTTGAGCCATAAAGGGCACAGTAGCTTCAGGTAAAACACTCCGTAAGAGATTCAAAACTCAAAGTTCGTACCGTTGGCTTTGTTTTCTTTACGTTTGATATCCATTTCTTTGCTTTCTTCCAGTGTCTTCTCTAATTCCTGTCCATTGCTGTTTTTCAAGTTTTTATTCATCCGTGGTACCCTGAGGAGAGTCAGCATCACAGGACGTCGATTCCCTGTTTCCTCATTAACCTAGGAATTCAAGCAGACAAGAAAAAAAAAACTCTTACCAAAAAAGGAATCATAAAGGTATGGGGCGGGGGGGGGGTAGGGACACCTCCCAGGTAAAATGCTACCACAGGAAAGGACCCTAGCAATTTATCCCATCCATATCATTTATTATACAAAGAGAAAACCCGCGGGTCCCCAGAAGGAAAGTGGCATACACGAGGCCCTATAATGAACGGTAAACTTTCCAATAGAGCAGACACCATCCTTAACCACTCCCTAAATCCTTGCCTGAACACTTAAAAATCATTTCTGGGAGGGAAGACTCAGTTCTATGAAATCTACATTCAATTTATTGGTGATAATTCTGCGCCTTATAACATGTTAGGACTGCTGGTTCAGAAAGAAGAAAACCAAGACATATCTAGCACTTTCCCTTCTTTCTGATAAAGTTTACAGAATTGGGTGAGCATGTACCTGCACCATTGTAGTGAACTGGACGGTGTATCTTCTTCGGCCTGCAGTGAATCGCACACTTGTCTCTCCAGATTTCCAGGCAGAATCAATAGTGCTGTTGTTGCTTGCACTGTAACTACACCAACGCCCAGAGCGATCATCAAACCAGCGCCAGTTATTGCAGTTGGACTGTAGGTACTAAATATAAAAATACAAAGTTTGTGTTTCTTTCAAGATTTATTATTAGAAGAAATAGTAACTTCAGTAGTATTCATTGCTAAAACTAATCCAGGAAAAAGAAATATATGCATATTTAGCAAATTTTGAAAACCGAGAGAGAAGTTTTCATATAAATTTACACTCACAATCCTTAGCCTCTGCTATGGTTTGAGTCCTCCATGTGTTGGAAACTTAATCCCTAATGCAACAGAGTTGGGAGGTGGTACCTAATAAAAGGTGACTAGGTCATGAAGACTCTGCCCTCATGAATGTATTAATGTCATGATCCTGAGAGTGGACTGGTTATAAAAGTGAGTTCAGCCCCCTCTTGCTCTGTCTCTTGCCCTTCTAACTTTCCCCCATGGGATGATGGAGCATGAAAGCCCTCACCAGATGCAGCCCCCTGGATTTTGGACTTCCTAGATCTATGAGCTCAATAAACTTCTATTGTTGATAAATTACCTAGTCTGTGGTATTCTGTTATAGCAAAAACAAAATGGACTAAGATATTCTCCCTAGGCAAAAACTCGTCTACCTCCTTATCCTGCCATCCCCTACTTTTCTTTTGTTTTCAACTGTTTCCCCTAAAAGGGGAATATTCATTTGAGATATGCTGAAATAAAAATTGTTTCCAAGAAGGTACCGAGATGATGTGGCATAATAATCTTCATCCAAGGAACACCTGCTTTTGGAAGGATTGTTACATACTCGATCCTTCACATAACAGAGGAGCCACTCTTCCTCTGGAGGTAACACACACCTTTAACATTTACTTCCAGGGTAAGTTCCTGGGGCCTTTAGGAAGGAACTTCATAAGAAAATAATCTGAATTCCCTATTCAAAAGAGAAACCTAGCTATCAAGATCGCGGAAATGATTTATACCTTGGTCAGAGACCTTCACTTTCTTCACTACTCTCCCATATTTTCTTCTGGTCTACTCTTGCCTCAAAAAGTAGGCCAACCACACAAACTACATTACACACCTTAATCATCTGGGCTCTCCTTTTTGAGGAGATGGCTGTCTTTTCATAGAAATCAATCAGGAGCAACACTGGGGTGATCCATCTAAAAAAAGAGAAATAATTTGTTCTGAGCAAGCCAGAAACCTGCAAAAATTGGGAAAATATATCTTGATTTCATCAGGCACTTCCCAATTTTCAAACCACAAAAGTACCCAGGATGCCCCATATATGCACCCAGAAAATTGCCTGATTCAGGCCCTATGCTTGAGTAGCCAAGTCCCAGGGGAATAGAAGTGAAACTGGGATAGACATAGGGTCACTCACTTTGGGGTCTGGACCTCCTTTTGCTCCTTGGCTGCCTGGAGGCAAGGCTGAACCACTTCCAATAGTTTGATTAGGACATTAAGGATGCCACTTGATTCAACCACCCAAGCACAAGGTAGCTTCAACTCCTGATTAATCAAAGGAAAAAAATTAAAGATATCAACTTCTACTCAGTATTAAAGATTAGCATGGTATAGGGGAAGAAAGGGGCGAATAGTAACTGAATTGCTTGAATTCAAATTGTACCTCTTACCATTTACCAGCTGTAAACGGAAATGAGTTACTTAAATTTTCTAGGCTTTGGTTTCCTCATAGGTCACAGGGAAATAGTGACCTACCTCCAGGGTAATTGTGATGATTAAATGAGGTTATATATATTTAAAGTGCCTCACACAGTGCCAGGCATAATAGTATGTGCTTAATACAGAAATGGTTACTAATACCTTTTGGGATTTTCACCTAGGCTGTGCAGTTTTAACCATGTTGAAGTTGTAAAGCTTTTGATTTTCAGAGAGGCTTTATAATCTTTCAAGAAGATGAAATAATTAAACATAGTTAATGGTTTCTCTTATTGAGGCTGCACTAAAGTCTTACTTTTAACAGGAAATCACTGAATGTCCAACAATAGGTAATTATTTCAATAAATTAGAGAACATCCTAAAGACAGAATAATGTATACATGACATGGGGAAACAATCATAATGTAATACTAAACGGGAAGAATATAGAACTTTCTGTATTGTCTTATCACAATTGTTTAAATCGATAGAAAAAAGACTAGAAGAAAACACAGGACTGTTATTTGTGATTCTTTGTAGATGAGGGCTCGTGACTGATTTTCTCATTATGTTATGTTATAGAAGACCCCTAGCACTCAGTACTTTGAAAGCTTTCCCCCAAGTATCTATTCATGAAGTACTATAATAAGTTATCATTTTCATCATAAAGGAAAGCCCCAAGACTGTAGGTATACAGTTGGACATATCTCCTTAGTAGTTATATGTAAAGGGTTGAATACATTCAGTGCAAGTTTTACTATTAAACGTGATGAGCTACGGAAGAGTCCCTTGTCCAAGATTAGTTGCTTCCCGGTTCCTGTGTTGGTTAGAAGAACTTGTCTTGCCCAAACCACTCTCTTACCCCAATCTGCTGACTGACCATGTAAGGAAAAGCAAGAGGACTCTGTTCCATCTGATGTCTATTATCTTAACACTGACAACATCCAATTTCCATATCCGACTCCACTATGTGGCTGCCAGTTAGGTTTCCTGAGAGGAAAAAATATTCCACGACCAAACTATGATAGTCATTTAAATACTTTTCTTTTTAACTCCCACCCCACAATCCTTTAAAGACTCAATTCAATTAACATTTGTTCTGAGAAGGCCTTCTCACATCATCCAGAAGTGATAAATATGCCTTTCCTGGATAAAATTGTTGATACCATTCATGTGGCATAGAATGTTGTACTTTGTACTTAATTATGTTCATTTTATCCTATTAGAAATTGGGCTCATGAAATGCAGGGATCATGCCTTATACTTCTCTTTATCTTCTGTGATGTCTCATATGGCAGGCGTTCAATAATTATTTGATGAAGGAATTACAAAGTCCTAAAGATCTAAATCTTACCTCAAAAAGCAGCGTTAAAAGCAAGATTCTAGTAGCCAAATTGGAGGCCTGGGGCAGGGTGGCCATCTGACTGATCCACTCTGACACAGTTTTTGTATCACTTGTTGTCAGGGGAAGAGCAGCTTTGATCAATACATCAGCAGCTTCCCACACCTAGAAAAGTAGAAAAGTGGCCAAGTCAAGTAATTGTAGAGTAAGATGAGGTTTGTGAAAACATTCTCAACCTTTTAAAATACTCCCTCCACTCCCAACACAATCACTGAAGAAAGGTAAGTAAAAACTAACATATATGCCATAGGAATTTAGTGCCTGTATCAAAAGATTTATTCTACTAAAGAATCATTACTAAATGATTACTTTCTTAGGCTAGATTACAAGAAGTCTAAAATCTAAGTTTAAGGAAATAAATATTTAAAAAATTCCTGGTGCAATCAACCCCAAAAAGGTTCTAGCAACTTATGTTTCCACTGTACCTCCCCCGGAATTATAAAAAACAAAAACAAAGAATTAGAAAGTTAGAAAAATTTAGTCTGGTTTTATTTTGCATATTAAATTTCTTGTAATGAATTTGATATCACTGCTCATTTCTATTAAGGTTTTAGTTTTCTTAAAATAATTTGCATAAGGTCTTAATAAAAAGATACTAAGCTTTTCTGTGAAAAATATTTTATCCAGTTTTCCTTTACTTTCAAGATATTTCCATGCATTAAAAGTTATGTGTACATAGTCCAAATAAAAAGGCTAATCCTTTTTGATTTCTTTCCCTGCTTCCAGGCTTAAAAATTACATAAAACAAGACTCCAATGACTTAAATACATAAATAGATTGACTAAAAAATAATAAAGAAAATACAACCAAAATGTTTAACTGGTTATGTCTGGGTGTGGGGATTTAGGATAATTCCTTTCTTATCCTACATGTCTACAATTAGCATTACTATTTTTTTTTTTTTTGAGACAGAGTCCTCACTCTTTTGCCCGGGCTAGAGTGAGTGCCATGGCGTCAGCCTAGCTCACAGCAACCTCAAACTCCTGGGCTCAAGCGATCCTCCTGCCTCAGCCTCCCGAGTAGCTGGGACTACAGGCATGTGCCACCATGCCTGGCTAATTTTTTCTATATATTTTTAGCTGTCCAATTAATTTCTTTCTATTTTTTTTGGTAGAGACGGGGTCTCGCTCTTGCTCAGGCTGGTCTCGAACTCCTGAGCTCAAACAATCCGCCCGCCTCGGCCTCCCAGAGTGCTAGATTACAGGTGTGAGCCACCGCGCCCGGCCTAGCATTACTATTAATTTCATAATGAAGGAAATTATGGTTTGTCCCCTCCATCGATCCCTAGTGCTAGAGGTGGGGCCTAGTGGAAGGTGTTTGGGTTATGGGGGCAGATTCTTCATGAATGGCTTGGTGTCTTTCTTACAGTATGAGCTCTGAAAACTGGTTGTTTAAAAGAGCATGGCAGCCCCCCACCTCTTTCTCCCTCTTGCCGTGTGACACACCTGCTCTCCCTGTCTTCTGCCATGAGTGGAGGCTTTCTGAGCTCCTTACCAGAAACAGATGCCAGGGTTATGCTTCTTATACAGCCTGTAGAACTGTGAGCCAAATAAACCTCTTTTCTTTATAAATTACCTAGCCTCAAGTATTTCTTTATAGCAATACAAATGGACTAAGACACTGGGACACAAGTATTCATCAAGATGGGGACTCCTTCGTTAAAGTGTTCTTACATAGGAAGGAAAATATCTATTTGCTGTTAGTCCAGGGAGCCTAACTTGGCTTAAGAGTAAGATACATTTTGGACATTTTAGATAACTCTAACTGAAAACTAGAAAAAGAGAGCTTTGTCTGTTTCCAAAGATGTTTTTTGTGATATAGTTAATCCACTGTTTTGGTAAACATTCAATGAAGAGCTCGATCACCAGATCAAAAGAATTCGAAGACAGAATATACCCATACTGAGTAAAAAGCAAAAACAGATTTTTCAGAAATCAATTTTGATAGAAGGCAGACAAGCAAATCACTTCATATACGCCCCTCTTCTGGCCCCTTGAGAATTTACCTGATTGACTACTTGCTTCAGAATCATGTCACGATAGTCTGCTCCGTTACGTTTGATGGCTGTCATGATCAGATCACATACACGGTACACTGTGTCCGGTAGCTCATCAAGAAGGTGGAAGCAGCCTGGCAACATGGTATCTGTGAAAGTGTGCAGCTCATCTTGTTCCAATGGGTCAGCATCCTGGAACTTCTCTAGACATTTAGCCTCTTCCTCTTCCTGCTTTTCCCGAGCTTTCCGTTCTTCCTCCTCCTTTCGGCAGGCAACCTCCTAGAAGCAGGGAAGGAAGAGTGATAGTACATAGGAGAGGTGAAGGTGGAAAGATAAGGGGGACTCTGAGAATGTATCTGCCTCACCATATGAATACTCTCTACTTTCTCCTCAGGCAGTTGATACTTTCATCCAGGGTGTGGAAATAAAAATGAGGGCAGCCACACAGATTAAGGCAAGACAGGGAGGGACACTTCAAACATCCCAAAGCACTGCCAATTTATTTGCAGCATTCTACACCACCTCTCATAAAATCATTTCTAGACATTGTCCTATATTCTTGGCCAGTATGTTAAAATAATTATTATCTAGGAGTACACAGCCAAGTTTGGCCTAATGGTACTACCAAGTACACTTTGGGTCTCTATTAGACAATAAGGATTACTGCTTCACCTACCTCAGGTGACTCCGCCCTTTGATCCATTGGAATATCCTGTCCCAGAGACATAGCAATTGCTCTCATCATCTGGTCCTCTTCAGACATGCTGAGATCCTACAGAGCAATAACAGAAAATCCAGTAATGACATACACCCAAAACAAACAATGAGGTCACCCCAACTCATAGGGAATCAGACATCTTGTGCTCAAGCTTAAGAGAGTGGAAAGGGCTCCAAATGCTGCTCTCTCTAGTCAAACCCAACTAGGCTTACTCGATCACTGCAAGAACAAAGGGGGAAAAATTACAATGAAAATTAAGTGTAGGCGGGTGGCTTCAATGTGACCACCTATTCTGCATCTTAGAAGAGTGTGCCTCTAATATTGCTTTCTGACTGTGTGTCTTCTTCCACAAACCATGTCCAGTAAACTTGCATGGCTGGGGGATAGGAAACTCTGGTCATAACACTCTGGAGTTTTGAGAGTTATTATGAAAAGAAAATACTGGCATGGAGAAGTAGTTTATAAAAAGGAAGACCAGTGACAGAAGGATAAGGAAAAAAAGGCTATCAGTAGCCAAACCAACACCCTGGAAAATCATAGCTCCTGAACCAACTCACCCGAACAACTCCTCCCATGATTGGAGGAGGGTGGGTTAGAAGGTACTCTGTGGCCTGCTCCATGGTACTGGTGTTCAACAGGGCCTCCATGGCATGTTCCCTTGTAAAGCCCATGTCCATGAGCTACAAAAAGAATGCAATCGCGCAGCACCACATTATCAGAGAAATCCAAATGCATTTTAAGAAGAAAAAAAAAACCTTTTCAACATGGAAACAGGTTCTTCTAACTTCATATGAACTGAGAACTTTTATGAGCTAGGGCGAGTAGGTAACATGAACAATCCTTACTATTTAGTGCTTCTACGGCACTCAAACATTAAAGCTAAGCATAGGGGCAGGGAGTCAAGGGATTCCCAATTCCATCCTTTAAGAAAATAGGGGAGGAGGATAGATGGTTATCAGAATTAACAGGATTATCATAATTAAAAGACTGAGATTCATACACAGAAGCATAAATTGGTCCCAATATTGTGGAAAACAAACTGGCAACTGAGCAAATACCTGAAAAAACTGACCCAGGAATTCTACTTCCAGGAAATAGTCATGAGATGTACATGAGGAAAGTATACACCACAGCATTACAACATCAAACCATAAGAAAATTAACATCCAACAATAAAAGAACGACTAGTAAACAGTAAAAAAAAATTTTAATGACTATAAGTCTACATACTGCTTGATGTTACCTGTGTAAAAATTAGGCATAAAGCTAACGTGACTGAAAAAGAAGACAATGACTATCTTCTGTGGTGACATCATGAATGTCTTTTAAAAATACTTTGCTGTACTTTCTAAATTTCTCAAGGTTTATAATAAAAAAAAAAGGCGTGCATATATAGAGAACAGATTTGACTAGGACTTTAGACATAAAGAGAACATACATACTTACAAATTCCAGGAAAAAATGCTCTTTAAGATTGAAGTGGCAGGATCTTACATGACTTTTCCTTACTCCCTTCTAGCCTCCCACATTTTCAAAATGTGGTTTATACATTTATTTGAAGGTGAAAACAAAAGTTTTATAGGTGACTAAGGTTTCAGAAAGCTCTTGTTTAAGAATAAATCTGGGTCACAATATCTCTTCCTTTTACAGGTTAACCAGAAGATAGTTGAAAAGTTTGCTTCCAAAGAACGTGGCAGCAGCAGGCTACTGAGACTATTGTAAGAATCCCAATACTAATAACATGCTTGGAAGGACATAAATCTATTATCTGTGCAGAGCATCGGAGTACACTCCAGCATTCCACGGGAGAAAAAAATGCTAAGAGAGGGAGCAAATTTAAACTGCCTCCTGGTTAATGTGACCAGGCATGTAGTGGCATATGAACTTATAAAACCCACAAGCAATGTACACCACTGAGTGCAAAGTCTGGGCGCTGGAGTGTGAAGACAGCAAGTACCCTACCTGTTGCAGCTGTTGCTGGTTGACTTGAGGTTCCCGGCGGGAGCCACCTTCCTCTTGCCCTGCATCCTCTTCTCCTCGAGACCCCTCCTTCTCTTTACTCAGTCTCTCTCGAATCATAGGTTCTCCTCGGAGGATGTGGCACAGAATGGCCAGCATGGATTCAGCCATTCGCCCGCCATACACTTTCAGGGGTTTCCGGTTCCAAAGGTTCTTGATGCACGTAAAGGCTGCCTGTAAGTCATTTGGAAAGTGTGTGAAGATCATTTTGCCTCAATTTAAAGGCTCAGGAAGAATAAGTTAAAGACCTATGGGACAGTCCTACCACAATTAAGTCAGTGCCAACAACAAAATCCTAGGCCAGCACGAGGAGCCCTACACAAGCACCGAGTAGGGGCGTTTAATTCAACCTGAAAGTACCAATCTGAAATTTACAGTTCAAATGTTTAAACCATGAAAAATCCTCAAATGGTCTCTATTCCCTTCCATAAGGCAGCCCTATCTGGGAATAGGATCCGATGTTTCCTCAATAATCACATTCTTCCATTAAGAAGAACAAAAAAGAGTGGGAATTATTTAGTTAGCATGAGAAATCTCTTGGGTTTAGAATGGCAAATACTCACTTTCTGAGTTACCACAAGGAAGCGGAGGGCACTGAATTGTGGAAAGTTCTGGACACCTCCAGGCAGTTTGGCAGGCAGTGAATGTGGAGATTCAAGCACCGTGGTGGGATTCACCATCTTCTCCACCAGCATAAGCCAGGCATCTAGGAATTCTCCTGTGCCATCAGGTAAGTCTGAATGTTCTAATCCCTCAGAAACAGGAACTTTGCCTCCCATGGATAAAGCCCAGTTGAAAGTTCTAAATTCAAATAAGAAAAAGTATGGAGACAGAGTATTAGCATTTTAGATTGAGGGAGAGTTTACATTTAAAAGGTCCCTAATCTCTACCTTGGTATTACATGTCCCTCCTCTTAGAGCTATTACTTCCAAAATGTCCAACAATTATCGTTTTTATTTTTTTAAAGCTTTAACCTCACTTCCTCCAAACCAGTGAAACTCAGCTTAGAATCTTCTGACCAAGAAAAGTAGGAAAATTATTATATCCAGAGAAATAACAGCAAAAGACACATCTATTAAAAAAAATGCACCCTGGGTACTAGAAGCCAAACGAGGCAAAGCAGAAAACCTTACAAACACACCTCTAGGGAAGACTAAATCCCACCCTATAAAGAAAATGAAGATACACATGGCTGATTTCCAGAACATGGAAGGATACAACCAATGGCTATATGTATGTCACAAGATAGGGTACTTAGCAGTAGGCTGGTAAGACACACAGAAAAGACCAAACTCCAAGAAATGCTTCTCTATAAAGCGACTTGATCCTTACTCAAATAGAGCATTGTGGCCTCCAGAGCAGAGAAATTTTTGCAGCATGAGATGGTATGGATACTTCCTCTCATCAAACAGCATTGGGGATGTGAAACCAACTGAACAGATGAAGAATGTCAGCCTGAAAAGAGGAAAAAGCAAAAATTTAACCACCTCTGAGACAGACACAAAAGCAATGAGAAATTCATGTAAAAGCCAAGAGTAAAATTTAACAACAAATTGAAGTGGCTGATGGACTGACTGGAAGGCAGGTAGGTGACTAGCATGGTTATTAAAATTTCAAAGGCAAAAAAATTCTTTCATCTAGTAACAAATATAGGTTGAATATCCCTAATCTGAAAACCCAAAATTTGAAATGCTCCAAAATCTGCAAGTTTTTGAGTGCTGATGTGAAGCTCAAAGGCAATGTTCACTGGAGCATTTCAGATTTTGGATTTTCAAATTAGGGATGTTCAACTAGTATGTATCCTACAAATAATTCCAAAATTTTAAAAAAATTCAAAATCCAAAACACTTCTGGTCCCAAGCATTTCAGATAACAGATACTCAACCTGTATGAAGTTTCTGAAATGCAGTTTTACTGCAAATGCTTTTAAAATTTCCCACGTTCTATACTAGGTACAACCAAAACAAGTACCTTCGACTTTACTGTCTGGAGTAAACAAGGCACCTCTAAGTTCTCTAATTCAGTGGCTCACTCCTGTTTAAGTAGAATAGGAATACTATATTCTTTTTATTGCATCTTTTTAGGCCCTGCATCTCAAATAGAACCTCACCTGAAGCGAGGAGTAGGTGTATATGGTGGAGGCTGCCAAGACAAGCCCTTTGTGAGGAGCTTAGTGAGGGCTGAGGCTGTTGATCGAGCAGCAGGTGTCGGTGCTGTAGTGGTGCTGGCAGCATGATGGCTCCTTCTCTGGCGGACAGGAGACCCCACACAAAGTTTAACAAGGAGCCCAAATAGCTCAGCAAGTGCTCGACCTAATCTGGAGGAAGCTGGAACCAAGAAGTCAGAATAAAGCTGTACAATATTGTCAGAATGGTTTCATTACAACAGACACATTACTGTTAATACATTTTTACGACTCACCACATTCTCTTACAACCCCTAGGAAATGCTGAATTTGTCTCTACATAGGATAATCCACCAAAAAGGAAGTTTCACAAGAAACAAGACTCTTGGGTAGGAGACAAAGTATGCTGGCACTCAATACATAACAAATGTGAAAGATAAATAAGCACTCACACTGTTAGAGGAAGTATAAGCAGAAACTACCTTTGTAGAAGCAATATGGCAATGTGTACTGATTAAGCAAATGATACATCTACTGAATTACGGAGTCACTTAAAATGCCTACAGAGAACTTTAAAAATGCCAAATGCTTATTTAACCACTTACACCAGAAAAGATCATATACATTATACGTTGTCTGATCGCAACATGAAATAGTCTCAAAGGAACAAAAGACTGCTAGAAAAAGCATAAAATTTTTACAAGTAGCTTACTAAGAAATTAGATAGATTATACACATTTCAAATTTTCATCTTATTAGGATGCTTTTTAATATTATGAAACCAAAAAAGGGCAGAATAAATATAAACACATGTAAAAGGAAATGCATAAAAAAAGGAAAGAAAACAAGCCCAAACATTGTATTTGGATAGTCTCTAGACTTTCTTTAAACATTTTATGTACTTTTTAATTTCTATAATGTATATTTATTACTCTTAAAATCATAAATGAAAATGCTACTGTAGCATTTCTTGAAATAAACATTATTTCATCATTATCCAGAGACAAGAAGGGCTAGACCTAAATCAAAGCACAATCAACCCTTGAACAACACAGGTTTGAATTGCATGGGCCCGTGTATATGCAAATTTTTTCAATAAATATATGGTAAAATTTTTTTGAGATTTGTGACAATTTGAAAAAATTCCCAGATGAACTGTGTAGCCTAGAAATATTGAAAAAATTAAGAAAAAGTTAGGTATATCATGAATGCATAGAATTCATGCAGATATTAACCTATTTTATCATTTACTACCATAAAATATACACGAATATATTTTACAAAGTTAAAATTTATCAAAAACACAAACACAGACCATACGTGGTGACATTCGCAATCGAGAGAAATGTAAAACAAATGTAAAGATGCAGTATTAAATTGTAACTGTAAAATCAACTGTAGTACATACTGTGTACCACTGTAAAATTTCATAGCCACCCTTGTTGATAGTAAGCTCAAGGGTTGTGAGTAGCCACTTAAAACACTCCATGTCAGCAAATTGTGTGTCACAGTAAAAAGTAATCTTCTGCAGTTCTTGTGTATTTTTCGTTGTGTTTACTGCAATACTGCAAAAGTTAAACAACACCAAGACCCATATGAAGTGTCACTAGTGATATACTAGAAGTGCTCCCAAGAAGCAGAAAAGGTCATGACATTCTGAGAAAAAGTTAGTATGTAACCCTAGATTGAGGTCTGTAGCTGTGACTGCCCATCATTTTAAGATAAATGACTCTAGTTTAAGAACCACTGTAATGAGAGAGAGAGAGAGAGAGAGAGAGAGAGAGAGAGAGAGAGAGAGAAGGAAATTTGTGAAGCCAGTGCTGCAGCAGGTGGGAAAATTTTGCCTTTTTTTTTTTGCACAAATACCTTTTAATTACATATTGAAAATACAGCTTTTATGTGGGTGGAGATTTCTCAAAGCTCATATGATTTGAGAAAAGGTGAAGTCATCATATGACAACGTAAAGCAAAGAGGTGGTGAAGGATGAAAAGCTGGAGAATTTAATGACAGCAAAGGATGGTTTGATAATTTTTACAGAGAGACGGACTTGGCTTGAATGTAAAAAAAACAGGAAGATCAGCATCTGCCAAGCAACCAAGAGGCAAAAGTTGAGATCCCAGATCCTATTAAGAAATTACTGAGGAGAAAGGATACCTGCCCCAAGAGGTTTTTAAATACAGAGGAAAGTGCTCTATTCTGGAAAAAAAAGAAAAGGACACAAAGGACATTTATTAGTGAGAAAAAGTGAGCACCAGAATTTAAGGCAGGAAGGGACAGGCTAACTCTATTGTTTTGTGCAAATACAGTCAGGCTTATGATCAGGGCTGCCCTTATCTAAAAAGCTGCTAACCCTGGAGCCTTGAAGGGAAAAGATAAACACCAGCTGCTAGTATTTTGGTTGCATAAGAAGACCTGGACGAGAACACTTTTATTGGACTGGTTCCATCGATGCTTTGTCCCTGAAGTTAGAAACTATCTTGCCAGTAAGGGACTGCCTTTTAAAGATCTTCTGATATTAGATAATGCCCCTGGCTACCCAGAACCCCCATGAGTTGAACATTGAAGGTGTCAAAGTGGTTTACGTTGCCAAAGACAACATCTCTAATTGAGCCTCTAGATCGGGGGTTATAAGGACTTTTAAGGTTATTATACATAGTACTTACTCTATGGAAAGGATTGTCAAGGCTATGGAAGAGAACCTTGATACAGAAATGAAAATCTGGAAGGATCACACCACTGAAGATGCCTTCGTTGTTATAGAAAAAGCCATTAAAGAGAGAAATAATAAATTCCTGGAGAAAAATGTGTCCAAGATATTGCACATGACTTCATAGGATTTACAAGAGAGCCAATCGAGGAAATCACAAAAGAGATTGTGAATATGGCAAAGCAGCTGGGAGGTGAAGCATTTCAAGACAAGGATCTTGGAGAAATTCAGGAGCTAACAGACATCATGTCAGATGAATTAACAAAGATAACTTGATGGAGACAAGTGCTTCTAAGTCAGTGCTAGATGATGAGGAAGAACACTTAGATGAAGAAGCAGTGGCAGAAAACAAATTGACATTAGATAATCTGGCAGAAGGGTCCTGATTATTCAAGGTGGCTTTTGACTTCTTTAAAGACACGGACCCTTCTATGATATAGGCACTGAAACTAAAGCAAACCATAGAAGAAGGATTGGTATCATATAGAAACATTTTTAGAGAAATGAAAAAAAAGCAAATGTCAGAGAGAAATTATAATGTATTTCTATAAAGTTACTCTGAGTGTGCATACCTCTTCTGCCTTCCCTTTCATCTCCTCCACCTCTTCAGCCTCTGCTACCTGAAACGGCAGGACCAACCCTTCCTCTTCCTCAGCCTACTCAACTTGAAGATGAAGACCTTTATGAAGATTCATTTCTACTTAATAAATAGTAAATATATTTCCTCTTCCTTATGATTTTCTTAATAACATTTTCTTTTCTCTAGCTTACTTTATTGTAAGAAAACAGTATTAGTACATACAACATACAAAATATGTGTTAAACGACTGTTTATGTTATCAGTCAGGATTCCAGTCAACAGATAGGCTATTAGTAGTTAAGTTTTGGAGTAGCAAAAAGTCATATGTGGATTTGACTGTGCACGCATACAGACTGGGGTTGGGGTGTTGGTGCCCCTAATCCCAAAGCTGTTCAAGGGTCAACTGCATGTCTTGTCAGGATGTACATGCACATATGAACCCACTGTGTAAAAAATGACTTTGCTTGAGCTGGCATCATACATGCTGCTCAAACTTAGTAAGAAGCTCAGATGAATACAGCATATGAAGAAGGAAACAGTCCTGTCTTCTTCCTATACCATCCAAAGTATGATTTCTTAATCCTAATTAGGGAATAGGATATAGGATACAGATAGGTAGGTGCATCACCTGGCTGGAGGTTGGGTATATATAGACTCTGAAAACCCAATGAATTCAAATCAATGGGAAAATATATCCAAACATTAGGTTTACACTTTCTCAACACTGCTTTCAGGTGAACAGACAGCAAAGTGGCTCAAATGTAGTCAAGACAAGAGGAAAACAAAAGGCCAGTAACCACAAAGAAACAGACATCAAATGCATGGACTGGGCCCAGACAGAAATCTCTGAATGCTCCAAGGTCAAAGAGGTGTAACAAAGCAAGGAGAGATAAACATGAACATCTTCTTAGATGGACATTTTACTTCAATTTGGGGTGTTAGTAGTCTTTCAAATTAAAACAAATGAAGAAGTAAACAAATTAAGAGTAAAATGTAAAATTCATGGGAATTTAAGATAACAAAGGGAAACAACAAAGGCTATTTTGTTTGTTTTTGAGCAGGGGCCAAGATTCCCAGGAATTTTCTTCACTTTCCTCTATATTAAGGTGTTTGAAAATGGCAACTATTGAGAAACATATAAAATAGGTTCCCCAAACACTGAAATTATAATAAAGGGCAAAAGATGGCAACAGATCAGTGCACGTCTTTAATGTACTTGTGTATCCTGCCAATATAGTTCCACAGAGCTGCCAGACTGACTTTAATAAAACACCAGACCATTATTTACCAGCTACGTTTAAGGGACAGAAAAAGGAGGAGGAGACTGGGTGGGGTAGCCTGTTAACAGGAAATCAGGACAGCTTAATAACAAAACCCAAGGGAAGAGTATTTATAGAAGGAGATGATAGGTCAACTATCATGCTGCAAACAAGTAAGAAGGGAACTGAAAAGTATTCAGTGGACTTAGCAACAAGGAGGTTATAGGTACCTTGGTGAGACATTTCGCTGGGATGGTAGGAGCAGAAGCTATGTGCAATAGTTAAAGAGTGAGTAGGAGGAAGGAATTAAAGAAGGGAGGGCAGACATGGCTCTCAGGAAGGGATTCTCTCATCTCTGTATCCTTAGGAGCTAGTACAGAGCCTGTCACATAGTAGGCACTCAACCAAGTACACCTGAAAATGAGTCACAAACGTTTTAAACTTCCTTAAACAAAACAACACAGCCTTTGCAACATAATCTGTTTGAGGAATCATTAAGGCTCTGAAAGCCAGAGAAGGGAGTACAAAGAAGAGAATCACTCACCTGACAACAAAGGCTTGATTTGCTTGATTCTGGCAGCCATGGCTGGTGTGATTTTAGATTTGCCTTTAGAGTCTGAAGCAGTAGGTTCATCTGTCTCCATTGGAGCCAATGTGTCACCGTCTAGGCCAATGCCTTCCAATAAGCCCTGGGTAGAAGCATCCATATTTCCAGCTGTTCCATCCTGTTCCCCATCTGCAGACATTAAGAGGGGAGCAATAAGACCACGCAGAGCCAGAACTTACCTGGTTCCTTGTTCTGAAGAGTCCCAAGAAAGAGCTATGGTGTTTGTTACTCTTTAAATTCCCATGACTTCCTAAATTTGGGAAAAAAAAAAAAAAAAAACCACAACCCAAATATTATACTGATATGCACCTCTGTTTGGAGCTCTACTAAGTAGCTAAAGCTGACATCTTCAAATGAGAGTACATGAATAGTTTTAACCATGGTTACCTTGGAGGACTGTTGTAGGCACAGCACAACCCAGGAGGTACCATTCACATAGACTATAGTGTACATGGTGTCTGATGCTATCAATGTGGCTGCCCTGTTAGAATGTTATAGTTTGTGAAAAAACTCAAATTGAACATCATAGATTACCACTGGAGAATTCTATTTCCTAGCATTTAAGAATTCTGTATATTAATGTGAGATGTCTTTTTATGGGGAGGGGATGCTCTTAGAGCTAAGAATCAGCTTTATGGAAACTTTATAAAATAAGTCACCAAGTTTTCTTCTTAATGTTCTTAAGCATATCTGATATATTTTTATACCAAGAATTGTCTTCCTTATTTTCTTAGTAGTTTATCAATTTTTATTTCCTCCTTGACATAGAACACAGGAGAAAATACTTTCTTGAAAGCTGCTTTTATTAATTTTAGGTTTGTTGCATTAGGGTCAGAAGGTTGTATATGATTTCTGCTTATCGTAATTTGGAATTTTTATTGTAAGATAACACAAAAGAAGTTTTCTAAGCTGGGTGCGGTGGCTCACGCCTGTAATCCTAGCACTCTGGGAGGCTGAGGCGGGTGGATCGTTTGAGCTCAGGAGTTCGAGACCAGCCTGAGCAAGAGCGAGACCCTTTCTCTACTAAAAATAGAAAGAAATTAGCTGGACAATTAAAAAATATATATAGAAAAAAAATTAGCCGGGCATGGTCGCACGTGCCTGTAGTCCCAGCTACTCGGGAGGCTGAGGCAGTAGGATTGCTTGAGCCCAGGAGTTTGAGGTTGCTGTGAGCTAAGCTGATGCCACAGCACTCTAGCCCGGGCAACAGAGTGAGACTCTGTCTCAAAAAAAAAAAAAAAAAAAGTTTTCTAAAGCAGCACTGTCCAATATGTGAGCCACATACATAATTTTTACTTTTCCAGTAGCCACATTAAAAAGTAAGAAGATCAGAATAAGACACAGTAACTGAAAAAGCAAAAAGAAACAGGTGTAAGTTTTAAACAATACATTATTTAAGACAACATAATCAAAATTATTTCAATACGTAGTCAACATAAAAATTGAGATTTTACATCAAAAAGTAAAATCCTACCATATCTTTTGATATAGTGCAGAAAACTACACAAAAGATGTTTATTTTTAAAAATAGTACATTAGCAAACAGGGAATGGTTAATTCATGCACCATTGCATGGTATGTAAGTGAAAAAAGAGATCTATGAAATGTTTTATCTAAGACAATCACGAATATACTCTGAGAAAAAAAGATTATGCAGACACTTCCAAAATGGTTATTTTGGTGGGGGGGGTGGTGGTAGAAATACGGGTGATTCTTCTTTCTACTATATTTTTAAATTTTTTATCATCATGTATATGTTTTTATGGAGAAAATGACTAAAAATAGTTTAATTTTAATAATAAAAAGTAGTTGCAAATCAGTGAGAGGATTTAAACTGAGGACTATGGATGATAGAACTAACTAAAATTTCACAATAAACCTATAAAGACCAAAGGAACAGAACTTAAGAGAATTAATGACTAGGATTTTAGTTTCTTGGAGTTACCTGATCTTTTTGCGCCCTGGGTCGTACCTGCCTTCTCATCCTTTGGAACCAGTTTCTGCATATCCGCCTGGCCAAATTCACACCCAGATGGTAGGCTGCAACAAGAGAAATAGTGAGGGAGGGGATGACAAACAAAGAAACAAAAAAAACACTGACAGTTCACCTCTTATATTGTGCATGGTCTCTAACTTGCTTGGCTGACACTATTCCTCCTAAAGGTTAACCTGAATAGAATAAAACACCTGCAATTCCTGAGGTAGCACCCCACAAGGTTTCTAACTCAATTTTTAAATATCTGGCTAACAGTAGGACCAAATTTTAAACACCTACCACGCCAACCAACATAGCATAATTGGGATATCGAAATCAAAGATGCACAAGATACTACAATTTGCCAGCAAGTACCTAGACTGGTTAAGTGGGAAGGACAAGGAAGCCTCTGAGTTATTTACTATACCGTCCCATCCCCTACCAAAACAATCCTTCAGACTCACTGAGCTTAGTTTCTCTGTCAGAAAAGCTAACAGAGTAATAAAAGAGATGACAATTCTCTTACCTGTTCGGGGTACACAGAGAGAGGAGGACAGTGCTTTCCCACACTAGGGAACAGTATAACTGGCTCAGCTTGCTCAGAACACTCAGACCCAACTGAGAGCCCCACTGGTTTACAGAGATGGAACGGATTTCACTCTGCAACCAGAGCAGAAAGAATTTCACCTTCAGGATGTTCTCTGAATAATTATAGTCAAAATCAACTTTCAGCTGTTTTACAAGAATAAGGGATTCTATTTTTCCTATATTTCTATTCTCACAGAGTTGTCTCCTTCATCAAAATTTCCACATTTAAGACCACAGTTCCACAAGGTATCCTCTTACAATATTTACAGACTGTCTCTAACATCCCTTCTCATTTCTTTTGATTGCTTTTTTTTAAAGTGAAAGATAAACATCACAGGCAACCTTTTTTGAATCAAAGGAACAGGTTTATAGATTCATTAACTACTTTTAAATTTTTCCTTCGTAGTGGGGGGTTTTATTTCCCTCCAATTTCTTTACTTCAATAAATATTTGGATTTATTTAATTCCTTGAATTGAATATTTAATTTTCATTTTATTTCATTTAACGAAGAAAAGGTAAGTCATAAAAATAAACCCCTAACCCCTAAACTTTTATTACATAATTTAATTTTCTAAATAGTTTATAAATGTGCTTTTTGATTTCTAATTTGATTGATCCATAGGTGGCAGAGAATATACACTCCTGCTCAATTGCATAAAGCAGGGCTAGTGAGCTGTTACAACATTAATCTTTAGAATCAATTACCTGCGCAATAAAGGTAGTAAAATTTTGAGCACATACACAAAAATGCCTTTTCTGGAACTAGAGATTATGGACTGCAGGCATAGTTTTGATACATAGGAAATATTTAGTAATCTGTTAATTACTACAGATTTAAATGTTCTATGGTGAAATGTTCTACACCGTCCTATAACCAGGCTACATGCATTCGTACAAAGAATAGAAAGTAATAAGGTCAGATGAGTACCTGATAGAGGTTTGCCTGTTAAAAAAGGGTGACCATGTATCCCAGTTGGCCTATACAACAGATGGTACATATCAATTAATGCCTGGTAATTATTTATAATAACCTCTTTCACTCTCCTAAAGTTTCAGCTCAAAAAAAAAGTTCCAGCTCACATGATAAATTACATGGTCATCCAACTTCTAATATAAAAAATCTAAGGGAGAGTGAAAGTACATAGCAACTTAGAAGCATAAACCTAAATCACCCACCAAAAAGGTAAACACTGTCAAAAAATCTCATCCTAAATCTGTTATTTCAGCTGCTACCCCAGGCAGATCTGCTTCTAAGCATGGCAACCTGCCAAGTGTATGCCCTAGGTATTTCGCCGGCTTTAAACCAACGTGTTCACATTATTTTTACCTGTCCAACTCTGCAAGTATGAACAAACATCATGATGTAGGCGTGGGCAGCAGTGAGTGCATGAAGTAGAGGTGTGGCCTGAGCCGAAAGAGTAGCATCAGCAACATTGCCAGCACAAGCCAGTTCTCGCAATAACACCGAGCCCCCAGGGGATTCAATGGGGCGGTGTAAAGGCTCCAAGGAGGAGAGGATGGAGTCCAACTGAAGGAGACCCTCCTGAAGGACTTTAGGTTCATGTGATAGTGTCTGAAACAAGAAGAATAATTAAAGTATTAATATATAATCAACTCCATATGCATCATGTCCTTAATAGTCACAATGGAAGTGACTATTAAATGAAGTCTCCCAAATTTCAGATATGCCCATGGTCTCTCACCTGGTAAACGGTGGAGCTGAAATATGAACCCAGGTATACCTCATACCTCAAACATCTTTCTAGAGCAACACACTACTTTTGAACTTAGTGAGTCAACCATACTTATGATGGCCAAACTGGAATACTGTTATAGCAAAGACAATATACTGTAATATTAATTCCAAATTTTACTCATCGGGGAGCAATGTTAGGCAAGGTTCCAAAGCATGGAAATGAATCACTATTATAATGTTCTTTTTTACCTAAAAGAAGAGAGATGTTTCTGGGGATAGGCATCAGCTAGGCACTTTCTTTGCTTTATTAGACAACCCCAAAATTATGTGACCCTTGTGATTTCTAGTCTGGAGAAAAATATAACAATAAAATACCATCACTTGCCATGCAAAAATAGAAGAAATCATGTATGTGCTCTCCTATGGCTTTAAACAAATCTATCTATCCTTGCATAGTAGATGTAGGATAAAGATGATCAGTCCTTTCCCCTTTCTCTCTCATGAAGAGTACTCAATTCAGTATTTGCCAAGAGTAAATCAAAATAAAACATAAAATGAAGTTATGTCACAACTATGGATCTTTCCAAGTCTGTAAGTGACTGGATTTCTGATTTTTAGCAGAAATTACTTATCACTGCACAACCCAGCTAATAAAGGAGTTTCATAGATTTTATGTAATCACCATCAAAATCCTAATGGCATCCCCCCACCCTGAAATAGGAAAATCCTTCCTAAAATTCATGTGGAATCTCAAGAGACCCCAAGTAAGCCAAAATAATCTTATAAAAAAATTTGGACACTTCACATTTCTTGATTTCTAACCTTATTACAAAGTTACAGTGATTGAAACTGTGATACTAGAATACAGACAGACATAAAAGACCAATGGAACAGAATAAAGCACCCAGAAATAAGGGTCTATATGGACCTTACCTTACACCATATAGAAAACTAATTCAAAATGGATCAAAGACCTAAACGTAAGAGCTGAACTACAAAACCCCTAGAAGAAACCATAGGGGAAAAGCTGCATGACACTGGATTTGGCAATGACTTCTTGGATATGATACCAAAAGCACGGGCACCAGAAGCCAAAAAAGATAAACTCGAATTCATCAAAATTAAAAACTGTTGTGTGTCAAAGAATAACATCAATGTGAAAAGGCAACTCATGGAATGGGGAAAATATCTGCAAATCACGTATCTGTTAAGGAATTAATACCCAGAATTCAGAAAGAAGGCCTACAACTTAACAACAGAACAGTCTGATTAAAAAAGAGCAAAGGACTTCAACAGACATTTCTCCAAAGATATATATTTAATATATGGCCAACAAGGACATGAAAAGATGATCAACACTACTAATCACTAGGGAAATGCAAGTCAAAACCAAAATGAGATACCACTTCATAACCCAACAGGATGGCTATTATCAAAAACAGTGTTGGTGAGGATGTATGTAGAGAATTAGAATCCTTGAGCATTGTAGATGGGAATGTAAAATGGTAGAGCTGCTGTGGGAAACAGTATGGTGGTTCCTCAAAAAACAGAATTAGCATATAATCTAATTATTCCATTTCTGGGGATACATCCAAAAGAATTGAAAGTAGGGTCTTGAATAGATATTTGTAACTAATATTCATATAGCAGCATTATTTGCAATAGCCAAAAGGTAGAGGCAACCCAAGTGTGTACACTGACAGATGAATGAATAAACAAAATGTGGTATATACACACAAGGAAATATTATTCAGCCTTAAAAATGAAGGAAATTCTGACATATGCCATAAAATGGATGATCCTTGAGGACATTATGCTAAGTAAAATAAGCCAGTCCCAAAAAGACAAATACTGATATGATTCCACCTATATGAGGTACCTAGCGTAGTCAAATTTAGAGACAAAAAGTAGAATGGTAGTTGCCAAGGGCTGTGGGGAGGGGGAGGATGAAGAGTATTTATTTGTTTAATGGGTAGAGTTTCAGTTTTGCAAGATGGAAAGAGTTCTGGAGATTGGTGACACAACAATGTAAATACATTTAACACTACTGAACTGTACACTTCAAAATGGTTAAGATGGTAAATTTCATGTTCTATGTAGTTTATCGCTATGAAAAATAAAACAAATAAAGGAGCTTCATTTCTGGCAAAATTTGGGCAATGAACTATAAGTCAATTATGCTTAAAATACATGACTATTGGCTGGGCGCGGTGGCTCAAGCCTGTAATCCTAGCACTCTGGGAGGCTGAGGTGGGAGGACTGCTTGAGCTCAGGAGTTCAAGACCAGCCTGAGCAAGAGCAAGACCCCGTCTCCACTATAAATAGAAAGAAATTAGCCAAACAACTAAAAACAGAAAAAATTAGCCGGGCACGGTGGCATGTGCCTGTAGTCCCAGCTACTCGGGAGGCTAAGGCAGGAGGATCGCTTGAGCCCAGGAGTTTGAGGTTACTGTGAGCTAGGCTGATGCCACGGCACTCTAGCCCAGGCAAGAGAGTGAGACTCTGTCTCAAAACAAACAAAAAAAAATACATGACTATCAAAGAAAGAAAGTAAAAAAAAAAAAAAATACATGACTACCAAACTTGAAAAAGGGAAAACATACAAGGCTAAACATACCAGAATGTGATAAAAATCATCCGTAACAAAGAAGGATAATGCATTAATAAAACCCAGCTACAAAGCTTCCTTAGAGATACACTTTCCCCTCCAATAAATTCAAACATGTTAGAACTACACACCAAACTCTGGAACAAAGAAAAAATACTTTGACTTTTCAATGAGAAATAACATGGCACACTATATATTAGTCACAAAATTCACTTGTAGAACACAAATGTATTCATTATTTTTTAGTTGAAGGAAGACCACAGTAAAAACATATATACAGAAGTATCACAAGATTGATTTCTAAAAAGAAATGAAAATATTTGGCCAGATGCTTCTTACCAATATGGATTTGCAGACACCTGCAACAGCCTGACAGGCAGCAGATGTGGGAAAGTCAATGGGCAGATTGGGAAGACCCAAAATGGTAACCAAAGGCAAGAGTCCTTTCTGATTCACAAATTCCTGGCAGTGGTCATCTGTTGTATTGTTGCTCAGAATAGATTCCACAAATTTCATCTAGGCAATAAAAATTTTTTAAAAGTTAGAGCCTGACACTTGGAACTAAAAGGCCAGCTTGGAGTAAGGACAAGGGTAGCCTTATAGTCGTGCTCTCAGTATTTTGTACAATACTAAAACCTCAAGTACACAGGGCTACATGTATGGTATGAACCCTAAAACATCCAGGAAATAAAAGATAATTACAACTTCTTCCCAATCTACCTTTTCAACTACAAGAAGAATTAGATAATTTGAGATAACAGAGAAGTTAAGTGACCTGCTTAGGGGCAACACTATGAATTAGTAGTGGAAGAATCAGGTCTAATCTTTTAATTTGCTAACTTAGTGCTCCCCGAAAGATAATATGCCACCTCTCCCCTGAAGGCAAATATCATGGATAATTTTCTGCAAATGTGCTTATAAATTCAAATGAAACCTGGAACTCCAGATAAGTTTGCTTGTTCCCCCAAAAAAGCATTTTTTAAAGAGTAAGAAAGTAAAATGCGGGCAACATATACATAGGTACAAGAGAAACCATCTCTGGAAGTCTTGGGAGGGCTTAATAGACTAGAACAAACGTTTAGAGGGCTTTCCCTTATTGGTAAATAGTTCTGGGAAAATTTAAATTCTTTACTTTTTCCTGTGAGATACTCAGGAAGTTAAAAGAAGAAAAGGTCACACTGATTAAAAAAAAAAAGGGGGAGAAAAAGAGAGAGGGAGTGAGGGAGAGAGAGAAGTTAATGGGGAAAAAGGGAAAGTAATGGGAAAAAAATGTATGTTTGGACACAGTCGGAAAACATAACACAAGTTGAATATCCCTTATCCAAAATGTTTGGGGACCAGAAGTGTTTTGGATTTTTTCAGGTTTTGGAATATTTGCATTTACAATATAGGTTAAACATCCCAAATCTGAAAATCTGAAATACTCCGCTGAGCATTTCCATCGAGTGTCATGTCGGCACTCAAAAAGGTTCGAATTTTGGAGCATTTCAGATCTAGAGTGCTCAAATTGTACTAGATGGGTATAAGAAAGCCCACTGTTTGGACTCCGATGGGGAATGGTAATAAATGAACAGAAAACTGGGACTAAAAAGGAAGTGGGGAGCATGCTAACTATTCTTTGGCAAACCAGTCTAACAGAACAAAAACAAAAGGTTTGCACATCTTTCCCCTTCACGCTTTAAGGGTTACAGCGAAAACACATATGGAAATTACTGGACTCTTTGATAACCCCGTATATTTTCCAGAAAAGCACACACCTTTACTCAGTTTGCCCTACGATGAATCTTACCACATTAAGGATGTAATCCATGAGGGGAATAGGAATACGTTCCTCTGTACCAACAACCCTGTTAAGGGAGAAAAGAGTGAGTTACACAGAAATTCGCAATACCAGTGCAAGAGAACAAAGTGAGGAAAGGGACACAGTATGAAATTCGAGGCCTTTTTCTAACTTAGGCTCATAGTCTTTAGTGTATGAGTCTTTAGATGCACACACCACAGTGGGGGGAAAAGAGAGCAGGGTTTAGAGTATAAAGGGGAAACCCAAGCCTTTAAAAACTCAGCATTTGTATCTATCACAAAAGAAATTATCCTATCTTAGACAAACTACTGTTGGAGGAATTCATCCATATGAATATATTAAAAATAAGTTCAATTAAAAGACTATTGAAACATTTGCGTAAAGAAAAGGGCTAGACAAACACATTAATGTATTACCATGTTCTTGCATCAGGTTTAAAGTTATAGAAAGTAGGAAATGGAATTTAATTTTGTTCAAAAATCCATACTTAGATAAAGCCAACACGCAAGGCCTCCTCTCCTAACAATCTACTTGCAGCATGACAGTTCCCAAACTATTCAAAAACTGATCAGGTCTTCTGCCTTTTCAGTTGCTTCAATGCTGCACTGCAGATGAGAAGGCTGCAAAATGCCATAGCCGCAGAAAATGTGGCTCAGTGCTCAATGGCTACATCATGGCTTTTGCAACAAAGCACAGAGGGGGAAAAAACCCCACACAGTATATTGAAACAAAACAAAATACATCTCTAAGATAAATCCCAGGAAAGAATAAATCTTAAGTAGAAAATGGAACAGTTTGGACACAAGGCCCCTGAAACAGATTTGGGAAGGGGAATGGAAGGGAAGGGGCAGAGACAGAATTGAGAGGTAGGGGAAGAGAAGGCAAGAAAGTTGGCAAGAAGCTAACAGTTCTCATCCCCGAGCAAGACAAATGTGCATAAAGATTTGCCAGGCACAAGAATGTTTGGCAGTAAAACCTAGAACAGACAGAGAGGCATCATGAATGGCTTCAGTGATAAAAAATATCCAGAGGTAGGGTTTGGATAGGATGTTGTGAACATCCTTAATGAAAAAGTGGGTAATAACTTTCTACAAAGGGAGTAGACCTATAAGCCAAGATTAAAATGATTCCACGAGAAGACCACAAACCTTTCCTTCACTATAAAGTTCTTCCTCAGAACCACTGTAGCATTCCCTGTTACTTATACCAATTATGCATCCCAGCTGGCCTCACCTCCTTGGAAAGAACCTAGAGATACATCTCTACAGCTAAGGAGCACAGGTGTAGCTCCAGCCCAGTGAGACACCTGTTCCTTTGCAGAAATGGTAAAAAGCCTATGTAATATAATAAAATGGGACCTAGACACTTCATTTGCTAGATGGAAATTGGGGAGAGTAACAGGAAAGAAAACTAACACTGGTTCTTAATATAACTCCAGGAACAAATTTGTTCAGTAACCAATTTTCTCCCTATCCTTCCTTCTCTTTGGCTTCCAGGCCCAAGAAGCCGTATGCACGAATACTAAAAATGATCAACGCTTTCCAACAGAACTCCACCCACCAACTGGTTTCAAGAAAAGGCATTCTAATCTTAATCTTATCTGAAACTCTGGCCCATGGCATCTTTGAAACAATAAATGACTACACTCCCACGATGAATTAAGTAATTTGTCCTAACTGTCCAATTAAACACTTCCTGTCTTTCTCCCTTCCCCAAAACACATACACATTACCAAACTTAATTTTACTCTGGTTAATTTTACCTATGTGTTTATGGTGGGGGAGCTCCTAATAAGACATAAAGGAGGAGTCCAATTTTGCATCATAGTACAGTGTATCCCAGGGTTATTTTTGGTGGGGGTGGGGTGGGGCAGGTAAGTCAGGTGTTTCTTCCAGTTCTTGAGGAAACAGCAACTTTAGCAAAGGAGCCTTCTTGGTGGGCCACATTTCAGGGACAACTGATTCTCTGCACTCATTGCCTTTAAAACCCAGACAATTGCTATTCAAGTTCTAAGGGCCACATGGACTTATATAACCCATTTCTTTTAAGTTGAACAGAGGTAAGCTAGGGACACTAAATGGAGTCAACCACAAAATGAACCATGATGCCAACTACAAATCCTGGTTACTCACTGGCAAATATATTCATCCCCAACAATATCAGATTTTATGGGTTCAAACAATTTAGAAGGCAGAAGAAAGAAGACAAAAGTATTGAGAAGTACTTGTGATGAACGCTTCTGAATGTATTAATAGAACGGTACACCTCATGTACTTGGAGTAAACTACACTGCATAAATTTCCTTATTCCGAATCTCCAGCATAAAACCATGTATCTCAAGATCATATACAAACACCATTTTCAAATACTAGCTGCTGGTTTTAGAAAAACCAAGGGAAAAGAGCACTGTCTGAGCCTGGAATCAACAGGAGAATGGATAAACACTGTACAATATTCATGTAATAGTACACAGCAATGAAAAGTAACAAGCTACTGATAGATGCAACATGGATGAATCTCCAAAACACAATGAGCAAAGAAGCCAGATACAAGAAAGTACATACATCCGGTATGACATATACATAAGACTCCATTTGTATCATCATTCTATTTATATATGTTCTTGAATGAGCACAATTATTCTATGTTGATAGAAATAAGATCAGTAGCTACTTCATTTTGGGGTGAAGAAATTAGAAACTCAAACTCTGCAGTTTACTATATGGGACTCTTACTTCTATATATATTGATAAAAAAATTAATCTTCTCTGTGTATGTATGTAAGGCTTTGGAAAACAGATGACGGTACGGGAAATAAATTTGTTTGGGGGTCCCAGTGAAGAATTTTGGATTTGGGGGAGGGGATGCGCAAGACTTTTGGGGCGAAGGGTGACACACATTTCAAATCTTTCCAAGCCTCTTCCCCATAGTGGCGGAAAGTATACAACTCTCCCATAACAACTGCCAGGGATAAGGAGATAAAAGAAACTTCCCTTTTAACATATTGTGGCTTTCAAAATGAACCTAAGTTGAGACACTCTCCCGCTTTTTCTTCCAGCCCACTTAGTGACCCAATCTGGGCTTCTGAAGAATGCTGAAGTGAAAAAGTATATATATGTGTCAACGTCTGTGAGACTCTCGGATGTGTTACGTGAACAAGGTCGTGATGAATACCCATGTAAAGTCCTTTGCATCTTAGAAGCTATATCAGGTCTTGAACTCCTGGCCTTAAGTGAGCCTCCCACCTTGGCCTCCCAAAGTGCTGGGATTATGGGTGTGAGCCACGCATGACTGGTTACATTTGAATATCATTAAAGGTAGAGTATTAATGCTGTTATTCTATATTTCTACTTTCTCTTCATTCTCAATTCATGTTTCATTAGGCCCAGCTCTCTGGCATTTAAGACTTGGGGAATCCTTAACCTAATGTTCTTTATACATTCCATTAAATAAACGCTAACTGATTACCTACTATATACAAAGTGTTGGGATACATTACTGAATGAGCGAATGTCCCTGTCCTTAAGGAGCTTATGGATTAGTGAAGGAAACCATAAGCATATATGAATAATTTTAACAAAAGTGGGCCGGGCGCGGTGGCTCACGCCTGTAATCCTAGCACTCTGGGAGGCCGAGGTGGGTGGATTGTTCTGAGCTCAGGAGTTCAAGACCAGCCTGAGCAAGAGCGAGACCCCGTCTCTACCAAAAATAGAAAGAAATTAATCGGACAGCTAAAAATATATATAGAAAAAATTAGCCGGGCATGGTGGCGCATGCCTGTAGTCCCAGCTACTCTGGAGGCTGAGACAGTAGGATTGCTTGAGCCCAGGAGGTTGAGGTTGCTGTGAGCTAGGCTAACGCCACGGCACTCGCCCCAGGCAAGAGAGTGAGACTTTGTCTCAAAACAAACAAACAAACAAACAAACAAACAAACAAACAAACAAACAAAAGTGGAGAACACAAGATTGACTTCTCAATAGGAAGTAAATGGAAAAGCTCCTTTAAGAATGAGACATTTGAGCTGGCCTTGCAGAATAGAAGATAAGATGAAGTGGGAATGGGGATAACTGTGGATAGAACACAGTGATACATGATATCCCAAGAAAGGCATGGAGAGCAAAGAAATGAGGGCAGTGGACAAAATGTTTTTACTGTGACAGCTTGATATCTGCGCATGTTAGATCTAAGGTATCTGTAAGGTGCTCAGGTAGAGAAGCTATATGCAGATGGATATACACAGCTTGACTTAAAATCGCTGTCACCACCAACACCCATGTTTTTTTTTTTTTTTGGAGACAGAGTCTCACTCTCTTGCCTGGGGCGAGTGCCGTGGCGTCAGCCTAGCTCACAGCAACCTCAAACTCCTGACCTCGAGCAATCCTACTGTCTCAGCCTCCCGAGTAGCTGGGACTACAGGCATGCGCCACCATGCCCGGCTAATTTTTTCTATATATATTTTTAGCTGTCCAATTAATTTCTTTCTATTTCTTGCTCAGGCTGGTCTCGAACTCCCGAGCTCAGAAGGATCCGCCTGCCTCGGCCTCCCAGAGTGCTAGGATTACAGGCGTGAGCCACCGCGCCCGGCCTAACACCCATGTTTTAAAAGTATTTTCCTTATCTGTAGCCAGGATAAGGAACCCCACCCGAGCAGAGTCACTGACAATCAAGGGTGTGGCAAAGGAAGCACCAAGATTCTGACTCCTTTGCAAAAAAAAGTCTTGCTATTTTCCGGGGTGTCCACCTCTTCCAGAAAGAGAATATTTTAAAGAAAACAGAAGATGTTGGTAGAATGAAGGTAGGTTTGCCTTCTCAGACAGAGTAAGATATCTGCTTAACAAAGCAATGCACTTAGTAGATAATGCCTCTCTTCTGATACTCACAGGCTCATTACTATCTAGAGTTCCAAGAGGACATACCAGTTTTGGATTCTAGGCCTTTGCCCCTGTTGTCTACTCCACCCTAATATTCTCTTAAGTCCTAAGCCATCCTTCAGGACCACCTCAAATCCATCCATATCCTAAAATGCCCATGCTTTTCTCAGAACTACTTAGTTACACACCGGAAGAACCCTTATTAAGTGACTGAATGTATGACTGTCCAGAAGGCTCACTCCCACTTCCAGCATGAAAGTCATTTAAAGTTATAGCTAGAGTTACAATTCATCCCGTGTGTGAATATCATAAGCTCAAAGAGCCTCACGAACTATCCACTACCAGTCAGTGGCCTTTAAGCAATCTGCTCACTCCCAATCCAGGTAGTCAATTCCTATGTAGAACAAACCTTAAATAAATACAAATGAGAAGGAAAATCTACCATGCCAGGTTACAATCATATAGTACATTTCAAAACCTTCTTTCTAATTTATCTGGAATGAATAGATAGTAGCCAAATGAATGAAAACAAAAAACCAGCAGCAATGAATCTCTGCACCTCTTAAGGATTTCTTAGGAAATAGGCTTCAAAAGTGTAATGTGTTTCATATGTGTCTGAAACAGTCAAGCAGTCAGTGATGTGGAATATCAAATCAACAAGGGGAAAATAAAGCTCATTAACTTGATAGAGTGAATTATGATTCAATTTCATCAATATCTTTTAAGAAAGATAGCTTCTTAAGGCAACCTATACAATTAAATAACAAAGCACAAATGACACATAAGGGTCAAAGTAAAGAAAAGCTATATACTTTTAGGGTCAGAAAGAACCTTAAAATGATCTAATACAACTCTCTCACTTGTCAGAGATGAAAGTGACACTAAGACTTAGAGAGGTAGTAACATGCCCAAGATCACAAGGCTAGAGAACCTGTCTCATAAACACTTACTGCTGATTAGGCTCGGTTTCACTCTGCTGGGTAGAATTAAAGCTCTGCTGGGTAGAATTAAAGCTCTGCATGGCCTGTACTTCCTCTTCCTCCTCATCCTCACTAGAGGCTTCTTCTGCTGCATGGTTAGATCTTGGGGGAGGAGCAGTGGCACTGCCATCTGCTTTCTGGATTGATGGCTTCTGACAGATGTATTTCGGGTCTCTTCCAAGATTACAGATTTCTTCAAGTAACTGAAAGGCACAGGAAATAAGATTACTTTACTAATAAATAAGGAATGGAGGCATGACTAACATTTTGGAAGCATTTTCTATGTGCTATATATGTGCCAAAACACTTTATATATTATATATATCATTCCTGAGTCATCAACTCTATTTTATATACAAAGGAAAAGACATTCTGCAAAGTTAAATAATTTGTTCAGGGTCAGCATGGCTGTTTAAGTGACTGACTGATCTGACTCCCTGTCCTAATTCACCAAACACCAGGAACTCGGATACCAGTTTCAATAATCCTAAAAGGCAACCTGTAGGGCTAATAAATGTAGTGGTAGTAGTGGTGGGGATCAAGAAACAAAGACTAGAAGGGGTAATATGCTTTTAGAAACAGAAGCTAAGCCTCGTCTGCTTGTCAATAACACATATAAGAAAGCAATGTGTAGAGGTTTACATTAAATAGACAAATTGTTTTTATAAGGAAAACAATTCTCAATCTGGAAAAGCTGAAATTCATCGAAATTTCTATGATGAACTAAAATAAAATGACTTTTTAAATTTTTTTTCAAAGGACCAACCCAAGGACATGGAGAAAATGAAGCAGACATAATGTTCTTATAAGGAATAGTCTGAGAATCCAAACGAACTCCAGTAGGCCAAACCTTTTCTGAAAACTTCCCCTTCACTGCTATCTCATGCCCATGGTCACAGCCTTATTATCACTTTCTACCTTAATGATAGCAGTCGTTGCATCTGTTTTGAGGGTGGGCTGATGTCTCATGAGCTCATCGACAGCACTCCCCAGGTTGGATGCAGTATCCCCTTAAAGCAAAAAATCAACTGTTAGACTGAAGAAAATAGAGCTTGTGTTCTTTTCTGTGCCAACATAAGGTGGAAAAAAGAAATTTAGCAGGTGGTCGTGACGTTCTAATGCCATAATTTCTCTAATGAATTCACACCAGTCCCCATCCCTGAAATCACTAGGGAGGAAGAAGGAATCAGTCTAGTGAACACATTTAAAAGTAACTACGTGTGCTGTACCCTATCCTACCCTGGCACTCTCTACTGTCCAGTTCCGAACTAGTATTGCATAGAGAGAAGAAAGACAAGAAGCATAAACCATTAACCCTCTTGGCTGCCCCAGTGAAAAATGACAGTGGCTAGAATGCTGCAGTGGTGGCTACAAAGCACATTTTTGAAAACTGGCATCTTTGCAGAGTCCTACCTTCTTGCTAGTAATTCCTTAATGATCTGGTCTCAAGTTCACTGAGAAGGAATCTCTTCATTTGTGACTATCTTAGAGACTCAGATATTAGAACATCAGATTACCAGGACCAACACCTCAGGACTCCATATTTCTCATTACTGCTGACTAGATGGTAGATCTGGAAATCTACCACTGCTCCCTAATACCTGTTTTTTTTAACCAGTACCACGATAGTACAACAGTCAACTGTTGAGAAGCATGGAAATATCATCAGTAGAGAAGCTAAGGATGAGGTATTCCTTTCTACCTGCAATAGAATGTACGGTGATAATTCCCTTTAAGCTTTGCACACCTAACCAAAGAAATGATGTGAGGTCAAGGAAAGGTTTTCTTGCCAACTGAACCAATTTGTTATTATAAAAGAAACCCTAGTGACTTACCAAGGGGATCAGAACTCCTCCTCCTTCGCATGGCTGGGAGGTAATCTGGAGACAGAAGAACTTTGAAGAGACGTTCAAAAGGCTGACATTGTACAAAAGACTGAAGACCTCGGGCATTCAAGCAGAGTGCACTGAATACATTTGGGAGGGAGCCGAGGACTTCACGGGTAGCAGGAACCTATAGAGAAGACAAAGTGAGCTTGAAAACAACTAAAAGACGATGCTAGGAAAACCAGGCCAGGGGTATCATGCTGAGAGATAGAAGGAATTTTGACTACCAGGTGCCAGTTAGATTCAATACTACATACACAAGACAACAGATGGGATTTTCATGTCATAAGACTGCTTTTCAAGTACGCGTCGTGTGTGTGTTGGGGGGAGGGACATGCAAAGGGCATGCTTTACAGAGCAGCAGAAAGGACTCACATCTTTGATAAGCAGAGCATGCAGCATGACATCTGTCAATCCATTGTCCTGGAGTGAAGACAGCAGTGATGGTTCTTGAAATACAAACACAGTCACCACTTCAGTAGCTAAAAAAAGATGAGAAAATACAGGAAACTGAGAGATTCCTCAGGAGACATCAAAGGCTTTAAAAAATACATACTCAATGACATATAACAAACACTTGTGCTTACTATGAAAGATCCTAATACTGCTTCATCAGAGATTAATCACTATTAAGAATTCAGTGACTACATTTCAAGATTTTTATGGGTGTATTTTTGCATAAATGAGGTTATACTGTAACGTATTTTGCTTTTTTCTCCAAGCTGTCATACCATATAATCTCCCAACTATTCCCATTCATTTTGAATGGCTACATACTTTTCCGCTAAATATATGTACCACCACGTATATAACTACTCTCCTAACATGTGGGTTTGCTGGGTTAAAGTGAATGCAAACTTAACTGATGAAAATGGACAAATTGTCTTCTAAAAAGGTTATTCAGCAATTTTAAACTATCATTAGTGGTATAAGAATCTTTGGGTATCAACCTGACCAGTTTTTGACACTGTAACATTTAGAAATGTGCAGTACCACTACCGAAGTTTTTGGATCATGCCAAAAACCCTATTCGAGAGGAAATAGTACAGCATTAATTAAAAAGGCAGTGAAAAAGCATATAAGCCTATGGGAAATCTAATGAAGAAAAGGGCAATAATACACATTAGCAGTGAGAAAGAAGATTTAATTGGATAAAGAATAACATTATTCTACAAAGTATATGCTAACAAGTGAAACATATGCTTTTGTAACAAAATGTCATAAAAAAATCAATTCTCAAGAAGTGATAGCAAAGCAGACTAGATCAATAACTGGAAGAATTTTTAAAGTAAAACAACCCAAGTAACAGAGAGGCACCAAGCCAAGAATTTTATATGTGAGAGTTATTAATCCTTCTAGAAACAATTAAGGTTTCCCAAGTCATTTTATAAGGCTAAAATGACTTTGATTTAAAAACCTGACAAAAAGGGTGCACACACACACACACAATATCCATAAACCATATATAAAACAAACTCATTTACAGTGATGCCTAAGATCTAAAAGAAGCCAGAGGATTTTTAGTTCAAAATGAAGCCCTTCTCATTTATCCCAAATGACAGTTGAATGGCAGGTACATAACAATTACCGGGGACCAACAGTTGTCATTGGCCTTTGGGATTCCAGATAAGTTATAAACTTTTGAAAAATTTAAGTCCTTTATTGCGTTCCTACTGGTATATGACGACATACCCATGCACTGACTTACATTTGTACAAATGCAATTCTACAGAATTATTAAAATTGAGTATTCTATTAGAGGTTAAGACATTAAATCTATTATTTTATTAAGAGGTCTAACTATAGTGCTATGTCACAATGCCACTATGCACTGGGACAGTTTATACCCTCTTCAAAAAATATTAATAGATGACCAAGAATGAGAATTAAAAATAAAGGGCATACACACAAACAAAGCAATCAGCCCTGGGTGGAACCAAGCAACTGAGTTAAGGGACAGAAAGGTAATAACTGTGGTAGGACTATTACTTATATAATAGAGTTTCCAGTAGAGAACATGTAAGTTAGAAGGAATTGGAAATAGAAAAAATTTCCACAAGCAGGAAAATATATTCAGATAAAAACAGGAACTAGTCTGATGACATGGTTATCTACAGTATGGAGCATTAGAACACAGTGCAGAAACATTCGCCAAATTCTGAAAGAAAAGCATAACACCTTAAAAAGTACCCAAGGATATATTTCAATAAAATTGAAAATGAATCCAAGAGAGGTAAAGTCAAAGGTTACTAAAAAAGAAAAGAAAAAGGAAAAGAAAGAAAATGTTGAGAAAAGAGAAAAGACAGCCTGAAGGTGTTACTTTGTCCAGTTCGGCAGAAGACAGACTAAGAAATTTAAAGTCCAAAAGTCAAAAAAGAATGTAAGGATAACCATTACAAAAAAAGGAATGAGAAAACAACACAAGATTCAGAAAATTTTTTAAAAAACAAAAAACATGACATTTTGGGCTGGATGAAAAATAAGCAAACAAAAAACCATTAACATTAAACACAAGACTTCAGCAATAAGAGAAACAACCTACTAGGGACTACAAGAAATATGACAATGTTGAAAATTTCTCCTTTTAGATAAAAATGCACAAAAATACCTTAATAAATCATCCTGTTGAAAACAAATTAAATGCTGAACACTTGAAAAATCTTTTAAAATATGAAGAACATCTTTGTAATAGAGTTTGAAGTCTGGTAGATTGATGCCTCCCATTTTGTTTTTATTGCCCAGAATTGTTTTTGCTATGCGGGGTCTAAAACAGAGCCATTGACCAGTGGAATAGAACTGAGAACCCAGATATAAAACCATCCTCATATAGCCACCTAATCTTTGACAAAGCAGACAAAAACATACACTGGGGAAAAGAATCCTTATTCAATAAATGGTGCTGGGAAAACTGGATAGCCACATGTAGAAGACTGAACCAGGATCCACACCTTTCACCTCTCACAAA